>VNJV01009258.1:0-22197 GCA_008042635.1 Drosophila nikananu | reverse complement strand
TATGTTTCCGATGTCCTGCGATGTTATTCGAGCAGTCCGGAGTCCAGCAGTCCAGCAGCAGAACAGACAATCACCCTTTGTTGTTAAAAGCTTGTTTTTTTGCATTTCGGACGATCATCTGATTTTTAAAATAATTTTGTCCGGGTTGCGACTTGAGGCTTGGGGGTCAGCTATCGCCTCATCTGAATGGGGACCTCCGCAGAATGGCTAATATCAAGCTTATCGGCAATATTACGTGTAGAACTTTCACTTTCGGTCAGGCTCACAATATTATTTTTAATTTTCTGTGAAAATTTTCGAATTTTTTGGTTTTTCAAAATACATTTTTCTAATTATTCACAAAAAAATTTCTCTTCACAAAAACACGTTTTAAACTAATCTATGACTACCAAAAATAGCATTAAAACTAATATATAGGTAAATCTGGGTGATGTTTCTTGAAAAGAGATGTGGAAAATCGAAAATAGGTACAAAACGTAAAACGTGCAAAATTGAGTTTATGTGAGTTTATTTCGTTTTTTTATTCTAAGTATTTTCCCTCTTTGATATATTGACGATTCTTTTTCACAATTAGTAGTAAATAAATTAAGGATAATTTTACAAAAAAAAATTCTTGGATTAGCTTGTGGGGTTGGCTTTTTATTGATGGCCAAAGTCAGAGTCATGAACATGTACTCACTTGTGCTCGCCACTGTACATTTGCACGAAATTAATATACCTTTGTACCTACGGTACATGGTATAAAAAATCTTTTTTTTATTTTTTCAAATCAGTAGTAAGATTGGAATCGTGTCAACCGTCACGCCCCTTTTTTTACTCCCCCTTAACAACTCATAACATTTACAGTTTGGAATTTTTGATTCTTTTTCATGTATTCTTAAAATATCAATAAACGCATGGTAAAACAAGAAAGGAAGCTAACTTCGGCATGCCGAAGTTTAAATACCCTTGCAGTAAGTAAGAAGAAGAAAAATCTTCTGACTTTTTCGTTTTCTCAGGTACTGACATAAGGTAAATGTTGCGAACGAGAATTGTTGCGAACGACTTTAATGAATTTATATATATATTCCTATGGCTGCTATATGATATAGTGGTCCGATTTGAATAAAATTAAAACCGAAATTCTGGAATAATACAATATGTCTTTATGAATAGGGTATTATAATTTTAGTCAGAAGTTTGCAACGCAGTGAAGGAGACATCTCCGCCCCTATAAAGTATATATATTCTTGATCAGCATCAACAGCCGAGTCGATCTAGCCATGTCCGTCTGTCTGTCTGTCTGTCTGTCTGTCTGTCTGTCCGTCCGTTTCTACGCAAACTAGTCCCTCAGTTTTAAAGCTATCTGGATGAAACTTTGCAGATATGCTCCTATATGCTCTCACTGCTATATATGTCGGAACGAGCCGGATTTGCCGACTATATCATATAGCTATATTTCGGTTTTAATTTGATCAAAATCGGACAACTATATCATATAGCTGTCATAGGAGCGTTCAGAAAATTTTGATGAAAAAATCTAACTAAGCCAATTTTTCACATATTTTCATAAAATTTGAGACATAGACTCTTTGTATTATTCCAGAATTTCGGTTTTAATTTTATTCAAATCGGACCACTATATCATATAGCAGCCATAGGAATATATATATAAATTCATTAAAGTCGTTCGCAACATTTTTCGCTCGCAACATTTTTCTTTCGCAACATTTACCTTATGTCAGTACCCAAGAAAACGAAAAGGTCAGAAGATTTTTCTTCTTCTTCTTACTTACTGCAAGGGTATTTAAATTTCGGCATGCCGAAGTTAGCTTCCTTTCTTGTTTACTTTTTAAGTAAGTCAGGTCTCTTTTGACTCTTTGCAATCTCCCAGTGATGATAGAAAGTAAATGTCCAAGCATAGTTCCTCTGCTTCGGAGATTTTTATCGAAACACAACATGATCTTTTTTATGGTGTTTCATCCTAATGATGAAAAATCGCGAGTTGCACGAGTTTGCTATTTCGAAATTTGTTTTAGAAAATTATAAAATTTGATCCATTGGAAAATTTCCTAATGTTAATATGTTAAAAATATTAATTTAGGAGCTTTTTTTGTTGTTTTTTTGCCGCGGTTGTACTTTCCAGAGAATAGCCTATATGTAGCTTGCATTGGAACGTACGGAAATTAATTGAAAAAAATGTTGTATTTAGCTGTTTTTCAACATATTTTCATTTGCTCAGAGACTTAATTTTTATTTTATGATAGTAGTCCGATTTTTATACTAATGAGAACAGTAAAGAGACTCAATCATTCAGATAGCTTCAAAACTAAGAAACTAGCTTGCGTTCATCGACTCGGTTGTTGCTACTAAAAAAGAATATCACTCCTTTAGTGGCTAAAATAGTAAAGGCGCTTGAAATAAGTCTCCACGGAACTAAGTCCCTACCAGCTAGACGAATAAAACCTTGGAAAATATTATGAAAAAAAAATGTTCTAAGGCAGATAAGAAAATTAACTGTGCTTCGCTTATTTTTCACGTCCTACAAAAAAAAAAAAAAATAAAAAAAAAAATAAGACATTAAAAATTTAATTTCGTTTTTAATTTAATTTCTGGTTTTGGGGACGTTATACCCTTACAGCGTATTATAATTTTAGTCAGAGATTTACAACGCATAAAAGAGTCCTTTCTGACTTGGGTTATAGCTTGGTAAATAATTATTGCATTAGTTATGTTTCAGTAAGGATTCCTAATCTCATCTAGCTATAAATATGGCCATTTTGTATTATTCTAGAATTTCGGTTTTAATTTTAACAAAATCGGAAAGGATCAATAAACTCGTACGACAATCATGTTTACCGGTTGTTGTTGTTTTAAAGTTTAATAAATTTTTGTTCTTAAAAGTTACGAGATTAAAATGTTCACTGGGTTAAGAAATATGTTTGGTGTGTTATGCATTATTTAAAATATACTTTACTAAACAATTTGAAAAGGTAAAAACGCTCTTAGTAGGAATTAATAGTGGTCTGTGTTGTTTATGCCCATTGAATGAAGGTCATAAAGTTGAGACCGAATTACAGGAATATAAAACGATTACCTGAGATCGGAGTAAATAAAAATAGTTCGAATTTGAAAAAAGCAAAAGTGCAGCCAGTCCTAAAAATAAGATGCAAAACCACCAGCGTCACAATCGCACAATGCATGTGATTTGTTCTTGCTCACTGCTGCTGTTACTTCGCCTTTCTCCTACAGAGTCTTACGATAAAAATAAAAAAATTAATAAATAAGTATTTTTAAGGTTAACAGGCAAGAATAAAATTTTATTCCCTTATTAGTTGTCATGAATTTATAAGTCTTAACGGGCCACATCGGAGGACTCGAAAAATGTTTATAAAAAAATATAACCTAGAAGTTTTCAAACATATTTGTATTACTTCGCAGCACAGCTATTTTTACAGAATAACGGTATAAGTTATATGAAAATCGAACGACTTAATCATATATGTAGGTGCTATAGGAATGACAGGGAAATTAATAGAACTAAATTATAACTTCGCCGTTTCTATACCCTTTTACAGTATTATAATTTTAATGAGAAAGGTGAAGGAGTCATTTTCAGCTTTATAAAGTATATTTATTCTTGATCTGCACAACAGGTGAGTCGATCTAGTCATGTCCATTTGTTTGTCTGTCCGCCCGTCTCTCCTTCTCTCCTTCTGTCCGATTAACGCAAACTATTCCTCAGGATTTAAACTATCTGAATAAAACTTAGCAGACATTACATATTCTCAGTACTATTTAAGTCGGATCGGCCGGATCGGACGATTCTATTATACAGCTGCCATAGGAGCAATCGGAATATGAGCAAAAAAAAATTTTAACTGGGCCATTTTTAACATATTTCCATCTTATTATTTTCTAAAATTTAGGTTTCAATATAGGAAGCTAACTTTGGCACGACGAAGTTTGTATACCATTTCAGCTTACAATTTGATCATTATGATTTAAGCCAAATCTGATCAAATGAAAATAAAAACTATCAGGAATTATAAAAGAATGTATACCTATCAACAGATATTTATAGTTACAGTTTTAGATTCACAGTTTTGCATTTTCCTATACATTCAACGATCGTTTCTATGCAGATCAAGGGTCGAAAATGTCTCCTTCACTGTGATGCAAAGGTATAAAAATGTTTAACTTTGCTGTTCTTCAACATATTTTCATCAACTCAGAGATGCCACTGCCATTTGATGCCATTTATAGATGCCATTGGAAGGATCTTTTAATTTTGAGGAAAGTGAATAGCTGGGAAGGTAAAACTGTAACATTAAATCTTAACTTAAGTCTTAACTTTTGGATTTATGGATTTGGATTGGATTATTTAATAATTTGTTTTTGGATTTTCGTTTTAAAACTTGCATTCAGATTTCTTACCTTTTTCCAGACTATCTATTTGGTCGTTCGTAAATGATGTCCTATTGCGTTGCAGCTTTCTTTTCAGTATCAGTCGGGCCTGATCATCCTCATTGTTGTTCTCTATGTTTGAGGCTCCTCCATTAGAGTTATCTTCCTCGTTGGATCCCGTTTCATCTGTCTGATGGCCATCAAGCTCTTTGGATAAATGAATCGGAGGCAAAACAAAATTGTTAATAATATTAGCCTTAGTAAAAGCCTAAATGCATTATAAAATATATTAAAATATGCTATCGTATCGATACAAATAGCTATTTGCGTTTGCGGTCACTTCAAATAATGAAACCGCCGAGGCGTTATTTATGTGTCGGCTTAAGCTAAAGGTGTGTGAATGTATTCTGTTGCGGTTGTGAGTGTGCTTGACGTTGAATTTTAGTGAATATGACAGAGCCAAATAGGCGCTGATGGCAGAAATACATGCCTCCGCCGCGGGATAAACCCTGTTCTCCTGTATCTGTGTCTGTGTATCTTTATCTCTCTTCAAAGCACATGTCACCGGGCTGGCTAACTGCAATGTTCTGACAGCCTACAGCAATAGCAATAGTTACAACTGAGCGTCACAATGACAGACGCCGTAGTCTGAAATCCCGGCAGCAAAAAACAAGGGCAAATTGTAGTTAGATGGAATCTGAGAGAGGGTGATATGACCATGTAGTAGCAGACCTTGGGCTTAAGGACAGTGCACAGTGTTTAATATGTAAGGAAATTAAATTTAATATAACATAATACATAAGATATTGCTTTGTCTTTGAATAATTTTATCAGATTAAATTAATTTAAAACAATTGTTTTCGGTCTCCTCGTAAAAACTTTTCACAGTCAATACTGTGTTTTAAGGGTTTCAACTACTAATAAAAAATTCATGTATTTAATATATATTTTGATTGAATATTGCTATGGAACTATTTATTCCATGTCTTATTCAAAAATCAAGTTGCATATATAGTAGTACCGTAGTTGGTAAAATTTTTCTTAAAGCAATAGATTTGAAACACTGTGCTGTACGGTAGAGCAAAAGCTAGATAAGACTGTTGAGATATTTTTGAGATGAGGACTGTGAAAATATACAACTTTTATAAATATGTATTTTTCTGTAATCTATTTATGCACCCCCACAATCATCACCAAAGCAGAGTTCAACCCCCCAGCCAACCAAAAATCTAAATCCCGACCATATAAAACCCATCGCTCTTTACCACAACCACCCTCGCAACGGTTTGTCGTTTAATGAAGTGTCATCGCCTGTAAAATGAGTCTGTAAATCGCATTAAAACCAACTACACGGCTACACGGGATAAGGGTAAACCTGTCAACCACGGTACAGTGGTAACGTCAGTGGATGTCCATTGCCCCAAGGCTCTGAAAAAGGGAGAGGCCTACTTATGAAGAGATGGAGTCAAAATATAACACTAACAATTTTCCCACAGAATTTCTGCTTTCGTGGTTTCAAACTTTTTTGATCGAAATCTTGAAATTCAGACTTTTATGAAGCATTGTTAAATCACCTGGGATGGCTTACATTTCTTCAGGATTTCATATTCACAGAAATCCTAAAACAGGAAAAATTCTGACTTTTAATTAATTTCCAAAGAGTATTTATTGTATTAATTATAATTATAATTATTGTATTAATCAAACCTCATCAAATCAAATGCTAACAGGAATTATTTAAAACTGGAGGGATAGTTAGCAGGTATAGCATATAGCAGGTACACATATGAAACAGGCGGTAATTGTTCATATAATTTATACCTTTATTCTGAAAATAATAGCTATGCTGCGTTACTATGTTTAAAAAGTTCAAAGTTATATTTCCTTATAAACATTTTTCGATTATTCGGTTGGAATGGCAGCTATATGAAATAGTCCCCGAAGTCACTGTTCCAAAACTGTAGAATTGCTTGTGAATTTTAAAAAATATTTATTTATTAAATTATTATTATTATCGTAGGACAGCGTAGGAGAAATGTGAAATAACAGCAGCAGTGAGCAACATTCGTTGTACGATTGTGACGCTGGTGGTTGTGCTTCATATTTTTAGGACTGGCTGCACTTTTGCTTTTTATCTTATATTCAAATTCAAACCATTTTTAATTACTCTGAGATATAATAATTTTTGTATATTCCAGTAGTTCGGTCTTAACTTTATGCCCATTGAATGAATACCAGCACAGATCACTATTAATTCCTACTGAAAGCTTTTTAACCTTTTCATAATTATTAGTAAAGTATATTGTCAATAATGCATAACACACCAAACAAAACAGCTTACAAATGGATCATTCGAATATTATTCCATTTGATCAAATGAAAAGAAAAACGAACAGGAATTATACAAATCTTGTATACATATAATACAAATTCAGTTTAAACAGTCGTCTATACATATTATATTTACAGTTTTACAGTTTCAGTTTTAAATTTTAAGTTTTGCAGTTTCTAAATAATTTAAGGATCCTTTCTATGGCAGCTATGTATATGAATACATGTATATCATGTATACCATCCGAATTGCATATATGTAATTAAAACCAAAGTTCTGAAATAAAACAAAACTACCATTTCTCAAATAAGGTAAAAACTGACTTAGTTATTATTTTTGCGATTGTTCTTATGGCAGTTATTAGTCGTTCTATCCGACCCGTTCCGACTTATATAATAGTGAGAAGACCATCTGCACAAAGTTTCATTCATATACCTTAAAAACTGAGAGACTAGTTTATATTTTAGGGTCGGAAATGACTCCCTTATTGCGTTGCAATAAAATAAATAAACGATTAGTAATTCTTTCATTTGATCAAATTCGATTAAATCACAATGATCCCATTGTAAGCTGCAAGGCTATATAAACTTCGGCGTGCCGAAGTTTACTTCCTTTCTAACTTTTTTTTTTCATTTTACCTAAATGGATGAATGTTCAATGATCAAATATCAAACTGCAACGGTATACAACCTCCGCCGCCCTGAAGTTAGCTCCCTTTCTAGTTTTGTAATTAAATTGAAAATATTAATATCGTAATTCTCTAAACTCATTATTGCATTTTTGTTGCGATTCCTAACCTTTGTTCCCGGCCATGTTCCTCTTTTTATTAAATCTGTAAGTCTTGGAGAAAGTTTGATTCAATCAAGTTGGTCACGTGCCCATCGCATTTACGCACGTTTAGTCCAAGACATTTTTTATAACTGATAAAAATAAGAAATAGAAAACACAAAAAACACAAGGGGAAAATTTGCAAATGCTTTTCTTCTTTATATTTTAATTCGTTCGTGCGTACATATCGAGCAAAATACAATTTTGCGTAGAGACAGCTTTCTGCCTTTAATATTCTTCTTTGTAAAATTTGGGTTTTATTCCAACCAGCTATATCTTGTGATTCTGTTATATATTAGAACATAGGTAAATGAAATGATAAATTAATAAAACTATCAAGGTTTCTTTTTAGACCCATAAATAACCTTTTTTATTGTATTATTTATGCAATGTAAATAAAATGTGTAATATTTGTGCCTATTTATCACTGAGGAGAGTTTTATAACTCAAAAACTAAGCTAATTGCATTGAATACATTTGAATTTAGGCTATAAGTAAACGGTGTAAAAAGGCGAAACTTTTAGTTTTAGCTACTTAATAACACAACATTTAAAGAGTTTTTTTGTTCAGGTTAACGACTTATACCTATGTATATCTCCCCGGGCTCCTTCAACAAACGATAATTTGCAACGACCCGTGCCGGGTTTTGATACCCCGTGTACAAATTCACATTTTTGTGATTTTAGCTAAACGTGAATCTATTATTAATAAAATTCATGGATCTGTACCTTTCTTTAAATGAACATCCTCTGTTGCCGGCACAGGACAGCTTCTTAAATGCGCCGCAATGTCGTTGGGCGGGCTCAAAGGCTCCGGGATGACAGTTGTTGATCGCGATCCTGCCGTAGTATAGGCTAAGCTCGAAGGCGATGTAATTGCTAGTTCATTGCCACTGGCCAGTGAACTGGGAAACCAAGATCCTGCCGAAGAATAATGTCTTGGAGGCCAGCTCTGTTGCTGCTGTGGTTGATGATGCACCTGCACCTGGTTGTGATGAAAGTGGCTGCTTGGCGCTTGATTCACGGCTGAGGATGAAGATGAAACAATGACCTCAGGATCCAAGGCTGATCCAGCTGCCTGCTGCTGGGTATTTAACAGGCGCAACTTCTCGTAGATGGACTCTTGTTCGCTCCCCTCGCCCGAATTACTGGCTCTGCCGCTCTCCGACGAATTTAAAGGCGTTGAAGTCTGTATCAGATCCGTGACGTTGCTGATATTACCATTTACTTTTGTGCTTTGCCCGGAGCTACTGTTGTTTGTGGAGCTACTTCCTCCAGAATTTAGTTGCTCCTTTTGTGCCGCCAAGTTCCGTAGGACGCGGTTTATTGATGAAACCTGTTAATATTAGATCGGATTTTCTAAATTAAGTTTAAGTTCGAAAAACTTTCTGCTTTACTGATATATTTATTATTTATTATTCGATATCCTTTAGCTTGGGATTTTTACAATTTATTATAATTTTAAAGAAATGCCTTGCCTGCGCTTGACACTGCTTTTCAAACGAAAATTCAAAAGAAAATACAGAGAGAATAAAGGAAATGTATAAATGAACGAGCGAGTGAGAGGGAAAGAACAACAGGAACAAAAGTGCAGTTGAGTGGAAAAATTAGGCAGAAAGAATGTCCTTACCAGGGGGTTCAAACTCATTTCACGAAATAAAAAATGAGCTTCGTCCTTTGTTGTATATTATAACGATTTTACACGTCCAACCACTATTAAATCCTAAATATTCAGGGACAACAAGTAGCAACTCCAGGAACTATTTAACTTAAACGACAACTATCGAATGCCCAAACATTTCCGTTTTAACCTTCTTGGCAAAGGTCTGCTCTTCTCACCCCCAAAAAGTGTAAGTACGAGAATTTTTAGGGCTCGAAGCGTGATTTCGCAAAGCCGTTTCCCCCCTAACACTGACGCGTGAATTTCAACGCTCAACGCTCGACGCTTAACGGTTTGTGGTGGCGGCGCTCGGCGCTCGGCGGGGCCGTATTTATTTAATATTGTATTTTTTCCATACAATTTTTGCAAGCACTGATTTCCCTTTTCTGTCGCTTAATGTGCATAAAAGATTTTCCCTTCCATTTGAATGAGCACATTTTCCACACAACTGTCAATGAGAGAAGAAAAAATTATAAGGCAAGCGGCCGCTAGGCAGGACAACGGTCGGCCATCGGCTGAAGAATAGGCTGTCACAATTCATTTGGTCTGCTCCTTTTTTTTGCATATTTAATATATAATATAGAAAGCATACACTGAATAAAATGGAGAAAAGCAAATGGCGCTACAACGGGATATTAAGAACAAAAATTGAAGGACAGTTCTCTGTTGCCTAGTGAAATCCTTTATGATTACGTCGAACATATATATTTGTAGTCCCTTTAATTTAATTTCATAATTAAAAGAAAACAGGAGAGATGGTGAACATCAAATAACGAAGTTATTTAACTAAAACGTACAATGTCATATTCAACCGCAAAACGTTCTTTTTTGAAATTTGGTGAACAAATTATTTAAATAGGTAGTTTCGTTGTCGTCAATACTGATTCAAAAGACTAACGTGCTAATAGCTTGCGTAGAAATATTAGACAACTCTCAAACATGTTAATGTTTTCGCTGATATACTTATTTATACAAAGAGTATGTTTTAGTCCGAAATTTGAAACGCAGTGATGGAGACATATGCGACCCGATATAAGCATCAATATACAAATTGAACTAGCTTCGACCATTTTTATACTAGACTCTCACTTAGAGAGCTATCTGAATAAAACATTCCAGGTTGGCTTCTTTATATTGCAAGTAGTACGGACAACTTATCAACATATTTTTTTTTCTTTTCTACAAAGTTAAAGTTTTTAACGACAGAATTTTCCCAGAGAAAAGCAACGTATCCATGTATCCCATAAATGTTAGATTGATTTATGCTCCAACTCTAGTAATGTCGAGTGTTCCAGTTATAAGTTTATCTGATTTAAAATTAAGGCAAACATAAAGTACATTATTAACAATACAAACTAATTTTCAAATGTTTTTTGTCAAAATAAAATAAAGGTTTGATAAACATATTTTCTAACTTTTAATGTTGATGAACGAATGTCGTCTTTGACATCAGATAGTTTTCCATGTTCCACGCCCATAAGTAAAATAAACTATAACTTAATGTACATAGGCCCACAATATATATGAAGGGTTAATTTATGTTACGTCTACTTAAAAAATCAGTAACTACTTACACTTGGTATGTTGTCATTTGTGCAAACGTTCTCCTGCAGCAGTCTATCACGAATTTCCCAGGCAAAAATACTCGGGCATTCGCGTTTGTATTGGGAAATTTTACTAACAACTTCAGCGGTGGCCACTCGTGGCTTTGAGCCGCCGATAGCCCGGGGTCGTATGCTTCCGGTTTCATAGTATCTATAAAAAAACCGAAATCAATTAATTAGAAAACACATACAAATAAAAGCTCAAAATATTTATCAAGTTCAATCTTGTACATTTGATAAGTTGTAGGGAGGAAAGGCAAATTACGTTGACTTAAGCAAAAAAAAACTGAAATAAAAATAAATTAGATCATTTCCTATTTGTAACGTATTTCCATTTCTAACAGAGTAATTTCATAAATAATAAAAGAGAACAAAAATGCAGGACAGGTCGAATATATTGTACATATACTTTAAAAAATAATAATTATTAGGTATCATAAAACGTTATGATCCTACCTGCCTAGAATTTTGCTCACGCATCCATTTGAAACTTGTAAAATACGTGATATATCACATGGCCTTGCTCCCGAATGGGCAAGTTCCACTATTTTTTGTCGCGTTGAATCTGGCAATGGTCGGCCGCCAACAAAGACGCCGCCCAGCTGATTTACTCCACTGTGGCCTGCAAGAGAAAAACACATGAAATTTTAATAATGAGTACAATAGAACCGTAAACAATTAATTTACTGATAAATGCTGCTTCAATTTTTATTGTCGCTCCAAATTGATCTCCAAAAGGACCAACTGTGTCTGTTGTAGTGACATTAAGGCATATAAATTGATTTGTGACGCTTTTAAAGACTTCCAAATACAATCATTTTTTCGACCTAACCCCTTTCGAGATATGTACATACATATGTATGTAGATAACGAGAATGAACTAGCTTAAGGAAGAGCCCTCATCCTAATAGGCGCAACTATTTTGTGTAGTTTGGCATACACATGTAGCAAGGTATTGTAATAAAGTCCACACTGTTATTATTATTGGTTAAAAAGTGTATAAATAAGATGCATTCTAGAAATGTAGACTTTTTTTTTTAGTTTTTTTTTTAACATTTTTCTGTCAGCTTTATAGATACATTTTTTAAACAGCTTCATACAAAACCGAGCCACATTAATCCAAAGACTATTATTTAAACAAAAAATAACAGAAATAACAGAAATCCATGTTTGTCAACGCATTTTGACAAAAAAGAATACGGTGACTAAATGCGGCTCATTCTAAAAGATCTTGAAAACATATTGGAATAAAACTATACGATATAGTGGTTCGATTTTCATAAAATTAAAACCGAAATTCTAGACTGATAGAAAGGGGACGTTTCCAAAGTATATGGAAATCTGATTTGTTTCTACAAATTTTTCGATCGTTCCAGCTATACGATATAGACGTCCGTTCCGTCTTGGCTGTTGATGCTGATCAACACTAGATATTCTTTATAGGCTCGGAAATGTCTCCCTTGCTGCGTTGCTAACTTCTGACTAAATTATAAAACCCGGCCAGGGTATAATATAATCATATACTAATAATTTGTTTTGTAACAGAAAATTTTGCACAGGGACTAATAATATTTACCTGAAATATACAAATATTTAAATATAAATTCATTTATTTCAAAGGAACGAAATATATAATTATATAATTTATTACAAGGACAAAAGTGTAAAATGAGATTATTTAACTGGTACTCAAATTTATTATCATTGAATTAATGGTAACTAAAAGTTGTAGGTTATTCTTTTCAATACTCGTATCTTGTTACAGTGTACCTTTCTAACGAAGGAAGGGCACAAAAAAGAAATCCTGAAAAAAGGGCTAAAAGAAGAAGGGGAACACTTGGAGCTCTGTTCCGAGTATGAGAGAGAGAAGAGAATGTTGTTAAGGGCTTCAAACGATTTTCCAAGTATCGGAGGAGACTTATTGAAATAAAATCCCAAAATCTGCGTATCAATTTACTGCTTTTATTGGTAAAGAAATCAGCGAAGCATCGTCAAATGTATCTGCTTTTTGACAAGGGGCTAATCCCTGTGAGCCGAGTGACTTTTTTCAGAAAGGAATGCGTGCGAGTGAAAAGATTGCTGATAAAGACAGCATGGACAATAATGTTTGGTATTTTATCTAAAATACAATTGTTATGTAATTTCGGAGAATTTTATTTGCCGTTGATAAGAATTTTGTAAAAGCCTACAAACGCCTCAAGTGACTTGAAGTGGTCTCCGCTGATATACATATGTACATATTTTAAATGTACTAAATATATTGGATCATTATTTATTTGTATACCCTTGCAGGGTATTATACATATGTACCTATATTTAGTCAAAAGTTTAGAAAAACAGAGGGTCTAGTTGCGTATTATCGGACGGATCGAAAGACATTGCCTAGATCCACTCGGCTGTTGATGCTGATCAAGAATTTTTATACCTTAGAGGGTCTTTAATGCAAACTTCTGATTAAAATTATAATACCCCGCATTGGTATAAAAATGGATAACTTTAAAACTTCAAAGTGTACACAACATATAATTATTCTTTAAGATTTTAAAATATTGTTTCAAAATTTATGGATGGTCAATTTATTTAAGTTTTTTATATCTCTGCATTTATTTTTATACCCTTTCAGGGTATTATAATTTTTATTCAGAAGTTTGCAACGCAGTGAAGGAGACATCTCCGACCCTATAAAGTATATATATTCTTGATTAGCATCAACAGCCGAGTCGATCTAGCCATGTCCGTCTGTCTGTCCGTCTGTCTGTCTGTCCGTCCGTTTCTACGCAAACTAGTCCCTCAGTTTTGAAGCTATCTGGATGAAACTTTGCAGATAGACTTCTTCTATATGCTCTCACTGCTATATATATGTCGGAACGAGCCGGATCGGCCGACTATATCATATAGCTATATAGGAAAGATCGGCAAATTTTAATGAAAAAAATTATAATACCCTGCAAGGGTATAAAAATCTAACTAAGACAATTTTTCACATATTTTCATAAAATTTGAGACATAGACATGTTGTATTATTCCAGAATTTCGGTTTTAATTTTATTCAAATCGGACCACTATATCATATAGCAGCCATAGGAAAATATATATAAATTCATTAAATTCGTTCGCAACATTTTTCGCTCGCAACATTTCTCGTTCGCCACATTTTTCTTTCGCAACATTTACCTTATGTCAGTACCCGAGAAAACGAAAAAGTCAGAAGATTTTTCTTCTTCTTACTTACTGCAAGGGTATTTAAACTTCGGTATGCCGAAGTTAGCTTCCTTTCTTGATTTTCTTCAGTTTTGAGCGAAATAAGTTAACAATTCAATTGAAAAATACAAAGGTATACAAACTTTGTATTTCAAAGCTCAGCGTCCCGAAGTTAGCATATTTTTATTGTTATTTTATAATTGCTTAATTTAGCTCAAAAACAGTCAGAAAGGTAGAATACCACGCCCATAACTACATAGCAAATTTTTCGAACTGAAGACTTCTAGCGTGCCGAAATATTGAAAAATTGATATCAGCTGAAGGCGTTATCGTCACCTCGTTAGATTGGATTTTGTTTAATTATACATAATTCCCATAGATCTCCATTATCAGCAACTGTGGGAAATTAGATTGAATTAGGTAAAAACCATTTCAAACATTTTTCGAAGGAAAACAACATATCTTTTTGAGGGATTAATAATGTAATTGCCACACAAATCACTTTCGCAAACTATTGTTTTTTTTTTGCTGTAATGGTACTGCCGGACCCTCATAAAGGTCTGGTCGGTTTTGTGGGGCCTGGACTGCAAGGGATCAGGATCTGGATAGGGGTGGGTCTTCGACTCGCCTAGGTACAAAGAACGAACGCAGCGCTTGGTCGTCGCTAAAGAGGCTCATTTTGGCATTTGCTGAGTGTATTGTGTATGTTTTGTATTTTGTGTATTTATTCGACTTCAACTCTCAATGCCAATAATTGTTACTATTTGTAACGACATGACACGGAAGCGGCAGGGTCGCCGTCAGACCGTCGACATACACACACTTCAAGATCATTATTGAAAGGTGGAAAATGATTGTATTGACTCACAACAATAGTAATGACGAAGAGTACTTAACAGCTCGGCGAGTTGTTATTGAAAAATGGGACTCCGGATTTAGGGGATAGCTGGCAGCAGCTACTCGTGATCACCATGGTCTTAAAAGTCGCTTGGCGAAACGAATGATCAGTTTTTCCCATTGTGTGGGTAATAATTGGCAGCATGTGTGCTCGGTTTCGAGTCGTCCTACTAAACAATTGTTATTTCCCTTACCGATCATCTCTATATTGTGTTAGGACATGTTGAGCTACCTATATTCACACCATTGATGAATTGACATAAAGGAAAATTGTTTTCCTTAAAGAATTCTGCCAGAGATGTCTCAATTTGATGTTTTTTCGGTCCTTGTCAGAGAAACTGATCTAAATTATAATTAAGACAAGCGACATCAAGAAAATTGTCTTAAATGTATCTTAAAGGCATCTGTAAGGTTTCTCTACTGGTTTCAAAGAGTCGCACTTCATTTGTATGTAATGCATACTATTTTAAACATGGATTACTCCTCAAACCATTTTTAAATTTAACATCTGAATATTTATTGTCTCGAGTGAAATAACGTAAAGAAAACTATGAAAAAACAGTTCCCTACAGAACCCTTACAAATATTTCTTCTTCAAATCCTGAAAATGATGGAAGTGGAAATGTATGGATGTGGAAATTGAGATAAGATGTATTGGAAAACGTACATTCATCATCTGTTAAATGGTAGTAAGTTGTGGCGAAGTAAGAAGACGTGGAATGAGGCTGTGACGCTGTTACGTTCGCTTCCACTGATTCCATAGCTGCTGATGTCTTCCCAGGAATACCGCCCAGTCCGCTGATGCCATTAGCGGCATCCAAGCAGGGTAGATTCCTCATTGCAATCACATTGTCTATATAGAGAAAAAAGAAAGAGCAGAAGCATACAGGGAAAATATATATCGTATCAACAGGTCAACTTGATGCTAGTTATTTGCACAATACTGGAATACTGTGCCTGAAATTTATTCAAATCTTTTCAACTAGTTGGGCATATATGAAAGGTGAAAAACAAAAACTTCATATTGTACTGAGAAACAGAAAGAGAGAGAGAGAGAGAGAGTGAGAGAGAGAGAGTGAGAAAGAGAGAGAGAGAGAGAGTGAGAAAGAGGGCCTTTGCACACTGTGATCGCTCGCTACGTCCCTGGGCTTTTAAAGATATTTTTAATGTTCCCGTTGAAAATCTGAATGATTTTAAATTTTTATTTACTTATATTCCGGAAAAATTCAATAACTTTTACTTTAGATTTATTGAAAGCTATTATTTTCTTGTTTTTATTTAATTCCTAGAAACAGTTATGTATTATTGCTATCAAATAAATGCACTAATATTATAAATAAATAATAAAAGTAGATTGACTCGGTTAGTGGAAATGTAAATTCCTTAGCTTTCGCTTACCTTTGTGCGCCATATCTTCCAGGGAAGGCAGGCGCTCTATTAACGCTCCTGTTGACCAAGGCGGCACTACAGTTCCTATGGCCGTCGGAGTGGGTTGTAGGGTAAACATAACTAAGTCTGGGCTAAGTCACGAAACTACACCGTCTGCACCTGAATTGATATTATTGCTTTCCCTTATTCCTTTTATATTCTTTGGATTTCGTACTCTCGCTGGCACTGGGTAGCGGCGCGAACCTTAAGAAATAAGCAAAATGCAGATGGACAGATGGTCTCGGCGAAGCTAAAGGCGATCAGAAATCCATGATACTGCGAGTTACTGAGTCCCAATGCATATAATCAAGAGCTGTCAATCACTGCATTTGATTTTTATAAAACACTTTTACCACTTTTTTTACAAGTATTATCAATATGTCTTTTGCGACATATTTAATATATTTTTCCTGCAGCGGTGTTGTACAATATCATACGCGACGATTCACAGGATAGAACGACGGCGACGGAGAAACCGTAATTTATTTAGAGCTTGCGAGCAATACGAATTTTCCGGACATAGCCAGCCTGCGTCGCGGTGCCAACTAGGCCGACCCTTCGAATGCCATCCATGGGAATAATGGCATTATTATTGTTGTTGAAACAAGGTGGTCTGTGATTGGCTAAGCCTGGGATACTGGCTAAAGCACCACCATTTGCCACGAGAAAGTGCTCTGGTTGGCTGGCTGTTGGCCACAACAGTTGTCGCACTCGCACTTGCCTTCATACACATTGAAAGTAAAGGTAGAAGAATATACAAAATACTGGACTTCTTTCTAAGGTTTGTTTTAAAAAATAAATCAGTTTGAAATAAAAGAAAGCCTTGCACCGGGACACAAATACTCAGAACAGCGCCTTTACATTTTATGATTGAACATATACATAAGTTAAAAGTTGGGTTTTGTTTGCCTACTTTACGGTCTTTAAGCTGTAACTGTCCCCCTCTAAGCCCTTAATTTAATTTGAATTAAAGTATTTCCAAATAATCGAGTCGGCTAGTCGCTATTCATCTTTCATTCCGATACACAATAATTCGCTCTTACATTTCCGGTTCCCGTTAACTACCCGCAGTGTTTCCGCTGTGAAACGAGTGGCACTTACACCTACAAACAATGCGTGGGCGTAACGCAGCAAATGTTAAGCGCAAAATGTCGACAAGCCTAAACACGAACGGTTACACCCACGGAGGCCTTCGAATTTTCGAAAAGGTTTCATCCTGCTTTTGCCTCTACCCAATCATCTCTTCTGCGTCCTGCACGTTCGAAAAGGACGGCTTATGAGGGGCGTACGTACGTTTTTGTATGCCATGCCCTGCTTTACACAAATTGTTCACTAAAAAACTTCCAAACACCATAAGACAACATATAATATAAATGCACGCGAGCGACAATATCATTAAAGGCAATACGCGCGAAAAATATTAGCCACTATGCACTATACAAATGTATGTATGTATGTACATATGTAAATATATCGGGCAATATTTATATTTCTCTTTCAAAAGGCAAAATATTTGGTTTCGATTGGAAACTGTAGTACCAATTACATATAATGGTCGACTTTCAGTAAAAAATCTATTTGTATGTATGTATATTACCTAGTTTCGGGCAAGCCCACATATGTATGTATTATGCTTACCACGAAATATACATGTATATAAATTACTCTTATTTGTTAAATCCCTTCTGATCATATCTACATACATATTTAGGTCAGATCGACTCGGCTGTTGATGGTGATCATGATTTCTTCAATACGCTGCGCATGGGCATGGTGATTTTGGGATTTTATTCTAATGAAAGCCAGCTAGTGCACTATTTACTTAATAATGCACATACAATTTTACCGTTATCGATATTTGCGTATTTTCTTTTGGATTTGCTTTAAGATCTGAGTGATTTTTTAATGCAATATGCCACTATGTTGGAAGTTGTTATCCAAACAAAACATGATTTTATGATATCTTCATAATGACAAGAGGTGGGTTTACACGACTTTCCATTAAAATATAATGATACCTGTTTCAAAAAAACACGAATTCTTTAGAAGTTGATCAATTTGAGACTTTTTTGAAATATGACTTCGGCGTGCCGAAGTTTAAATACCCTTGCATTAAGTAAGAAGAAGAAGAAAAATCTTCTGACTTTTTTGTTTTCTCGGGTAATGACATAAGAAAAAAGTTGCGAACGAGAAATGTTGCGAGCGAAAAATGTTGCGAACGAATTTAATGAATTTATATATATTTTCCTATGGCTGCTATATGATATAGTGGTCCGATTTGAATAAAATTAAAATTCTGGAATAATACAAAAAGTCTATGTCTCAAATTTGATGAAATTATGTGAAAAATTGGCTTAGTTAGATTTTTTCATCAAAATTTTCTGATCGGTCCTATGACCGATTTGTCCGATTTTGATCAAATTAAAACCGAAATTCAAGAATAATACAAAATGGCCATATCTCAAATTTTATTCAAATATAGTAAAAATTGGCTAAGTTATAATTTTTATACCCTTGCAGGGTATTATAATTTTATTTTCATTAAAATTTACCGATCTTTCCTATATAGCTATATGATATAGTCGGCCGATCCGGCTCGTTCCGACATATATAGCAGTGAGAGCATATAGGAGCATATCTGCAAAGTTTCATCCAGATAGCTTTAAAGCTGAGGGACTAGTTTGCGTAGAAACGGACAGACGGACAGACGGACATGGCTAGATCGACTCGGCTGTTGATGCTGATCAAGAATATATATACTTTATAGGGTCGGAGATGTCTCCTTCACTGCGTTGCAAACTTCAGACTAAAATTATAATACCCTGCAAGGGTATAAAAATAATATTTAATTGAGGTGTCAAGAACCTGTAGAATATTTATATCAAAGTTTTCAATACAGTAGTAGTGTGAGTTCAAGCCCAACAATCATGTTTAAACTCATATTTAAGAAATATTAATATACACAGATTACACATCTCAAAGATTTTACCAGAGATGGGGGACTGTTTTATTAGCAAAAATGTTGTGTAGCGCGGATGGAATGGAGTCCCCTCTGCAGGAAATTAAAGCAGGTCGCCCTGCAATCATCATATTATGTTCGCACTAGTGCCGAAGCTGGTACATAGAGCCCAGGCCATATCGCAAGATATCCGCCACGTGCCACGTGCCAGGCGGCGGCTGTTGTGTTGCTGGAAAAGCACTGCAAAACTTTTCCGCTACGGCTTAGTACGCCAACAGCTGAAAATAGAATAAATAATGCGGAATCGTTGGATCTATAAAAATACCTTCTGTAGCTCTTATGATAAAAGATATAAATACATTGGACTAGTTTGTATAATACACTGATTTTCTAATTCTTAATAGATGAAGTGTATTAAAACTTATGCTAAATAATATTCACAGTTTCATAACAATCAAACGCGCGGCTATTTTGTATATATTTTTAAAACTTGGTAGCTTTAGTATAATTTTCTATCCGAAAGGTAAAGGATATCGTAATAAGAATAAAAATACGATTTGAAGCTGCTCCCGTTTTCCCACTAAGTTTATTTCTAAAAATATTCTTTATAATCCATTTAACAATATATTGCTTTGGAAAAGGCGGCACTCTTATCTCTCTTATTTCAAACATCGCGTTGCTTGATTCTGTCTTAAAGAATAAGTATTTTGGCAATACAGCAAGCCAACTGCCAGAGCCCTTTCTGACTCCTTTTTTCCCCTCAAATAATTCCATTGCGCCGTGTGAAGTCTTGCGGACTGGCGATAAGAAGAAAGGACGACGCTTTTTTATATATCAGCAGGCACAACAGCCACAGTAACTAGTGGACCAAGTGTACAGCCTAGCTGAGATGGATGGGCGTAGCCACATCTGGAATTGAGACTTTTTCTATATCTTAGATCTTTATAGGGAGGTAGCCGGTGAGGGGTGAAGTTCTGGTGGTGAGGCGTATAATTCCATAATGTTTAACGCTTAAACGCATTGAAGTGTTGTTTGAAAAGTTTAGTTTGTAGTTTGTAAGTATTGCCATATCCCTTAGGTTTTAGACCGAGGCTTCCATAAATAACATATATAATAAATAGATTACGTTGTAAAATGCAAAAGGGGTTTTTCGTTGCATAAATGTTTGCATATCCCAACAAATATCTATAGTAACCGCATTTAAAAATCTGGCTTTGGCTAAGTTTTTTAAAATTAGTCCTATAAAATTACAGCCAAAGGCTGTAGTTTCAGCAAGTGTTTAAATAGATTTACTTCATTCAATAAAACAAGGTTTTAATTATTTCATACTTAGCATATTGTTATCATTAAAAACAAGAAGAATATATCGCTAACAATCCCTTCAGAGCGCAGCATGGTTTCTTTTAATTACGGATGGATGTCTCCCTTTCCAGAATAAAAACCATATTACCTCTTCCCTTTCTTTTTCCTCCCTAATAGAACGTTTAGGGTGTTGTCGCTTGAAGTACGTACTCTTCTGGTTTGTTTTTTGTACCCTTGAAGAGAGTTTTGCAATTTATTCGGAAGTTTGAGCGTTCTTAGGCGAGTCGAGATATACCCATTTACGTTTGCTCAGTCCGTAATTTTTAAAGCTATCAGAGAATTAACTGTCCCCAACTGTGCCTGGTTTCTCGAAGGGAGATCCGGACGACTTTATCATACGGGAAAATTCAGGAAATCATAAAGGCTTTGATATTTTTGAACATAGTATATAAATCTTCGATATAACTTGAATGTTTCCCTGCCTTTGCGTGGGTATTCAATAGTCGGTTATCTTTTCATCATGCCAAGTGATAGTCGTCGTCAGAGACAGGAACTTTTCTGCGTACTTACGTAGGTGGTCTCCTGTTCGCTGGGCGATGGCTGGGAGGTGCGTCCACGGTATGGCTCAAAATAATTGAAGCATATCATCAGTGGATGTGGGATGGCGCTCAGATAAAGGGCCGCAAGTCCCCCGTGGACACGTCACACATCTCTTCTCAGTGTGTGTGCTTCCCCCTTTTCCCAAAAAGGATTTTCCTGTTGTTGTTTATATTTGGTTGGCTGGCAAAATGCTTGGTTGGCTGGTCCTGGTCATCGGTGGTCCGTGAGGCAGTTGGAGCGGTGCTTTAATTGTTTAATGGCTCGTTATTTAAATTCCCTTGAGGGGCGTAGGATGGCAACTGTGCTAACTGCTTTTCAAGTGTGATAATTATAACGTTTTATTGTGGATTAGGCGGACCTCGTTTGTAAAGTATACTGAGTAATTATATAATTATTATAATATAATATATACATATATGCACAATTAGAAGTAATTATATTATTATAGCCGTATTGACGAATAAAATAAGATTGAATTCTGTAGGGGAAAGGTGACAGTTGTGGACACCACTTTTTAAATCACTTATATCTTTTTACCTGGAGCGTATTATGCGGACATATGCATATCAATGGAAAGCTAAAGACCTTAGCTAACTAGTTTTCGAATAATTACAGTGATATCTATCACTGAAAGAAAAAGTTTTAAGTTTTTGTAAAATAGTCGTTTTTGCCACTTTCAGATTTTGGGGGGGGTTGTGGACACCTTTTTAGAATGTGCTAAAATTAGGAAAGTATCAAGTTAAACGCAACCGAATGAAGGAAAAATGGAAGTTTATTCATTTGTAAAGGCAAAAAAAAATACTACGCTTGACATCGTTCTTCATCAGAATCACAATTCGCGCATGTGAAATAGCTGGTAGGCATGTCAGCACACTTGAAGTGCACTGGCCGATCACATTCATTGCAGTGAACAGTGTTGGAGGCGGTCAATTTTTTGGGCAACATCTTTATGCAAATGATGAAAAAGTCCTATTGTTCCTCGTCCGACGACTTCTGCTTCT
>VNJV01009248.1:0-31350 GCA_008042635.1 Drosophila nikananu | reverse complement strand
TTTTTAATAAAATCTCTTATTTCTAATAATTTTAAATAATTACCTTTATGTTTAAAATAACTTCTTCTTCATAAACTAAATTCAAAACTTTTTATTCCTTTAAAATAAGTTGAATAATCATTAGTTATAAAATAACTAATTATATATTCTATATCTTTACTATTAGTTGTATCAATTAAATTATAATTTTTATTATATTTTAAATTACTTTTTATATGTAATATATATTTGATACTATATAAAAGTATTGGATCTAATTTTTGAGATATTCCAAATCCATGAACTATTCTTTTTTTATCTTTATTTACTAAATAAAAACTACCTTCTGCTTCAATAAATCCACTTAATCATGATTTTGATATTAATTTATTTACATCATTTTCTGATTTTATATCTTTTATTTTTAAATTTAAAAGTCCATCTGATTGATAATTTTTTGGTATATTTATACCTTTTATATATTTTATATAAGATAATTTAGATTCTCTTGATAAATTATCATTTTCTAATATATAAATACATTCTTTAAATTTTAAATAATTAAATCTTTTACTACTTAATAATTTATGATTATCAAATATTGGTAATATTATTTCTTTTATATGTTTAATATTACTTAATTCATAACTTATCATTCCTTTACTTGTATTTATACTACCTACACCTAATTCTTTTTTTATATAATATATTAATTTTACATTATAAATTGATTGAGATATTTTTAATTTAAAAGATACCTTTGTTGAATTTACAAAGATATTAAAACATCCATCCCCATCTGTTACTCCCACTAATCATTCATTAAAATTATATGGTGTTTTTGATGGTTTTAAATATTTATTTTTATTTAATATTGAAATACTTGAATTTATTATATTTTTATAAATAACTGGTTTTATTATATTTAGTCTCTGAAGTATATTATGATATATACTGGCGGATTGTCCTATCATAATAAATATTTTTACTGCTAGTATCTTATTCTTTAAAATAATTGTATTTAATTTCTTTTTTATACCATAATCATATATATATGATAACACTAATGAGTAATTTATTACTAAAATTATACTTATTATTAATAATAATAATCATATATAATTTAAGGATTTTCCCGCATCAAATAATATTTTACAACAGCTTATCCATTTGATTACTGTTCAACCTGTACCTGCTCCATTTTCTATTAATGCACTTGCTACTAAACATACTAATGCTGGTGGTAATAATCAGAAACTTATATTATTTAATCTTGCAAATGACATATCACTTGCTCCTATCATTAATGGTACTAAATAATTACCAAAAAATCCCATTGTTACTGGCATTATTAAAAAGAATACCATTAATACAGCATGAGCTGTTACTATTACATTAAATAATTGATGGTTTCCCATTAATAATTGATTACCTGGTGCTGCTAATTCTAATCTTAATACTAATGACATAAATGATCCTAATATTCCACAAAATAATGAAAATATAAAGTATAATACTGCTATATCTTTAGCATTTGTACTAAATAATCATCTATTTATATAATCTCCAAATGTTAATTGATGTTTCATTACTAATATAGTAATCCTTTTATATACATAATTATTATTATAATCTTATATATATTATATATATTATGTATATTTTATTTTACTCTTAAATACTCACTTTTATTTCTTTTTTTATTTTTATACTAATTTATTTTTTATTTATTTTTACTTATTTGAAAAATTATTATTAATAATTAATATTTTATTTCTTTTTATTATATATATAAAATTATTATTATTATTATTATTATATAATTATATATTTATATAATTATATATTATATATTATATATTATATTATATTATATTATATTATATTATATTATATATCTTATAAAAGGTATATATATATAAATAAATAAATAAATAAATATATATATATATATATTTATTAAAATATTTATTAATTTATTAAAATTATTTATTTATTTATTAATTTATTTATTAATATTTTTAATATAATTATAAACATCAAATTTAGATGATTTATTTGAAGTATTAATAAATCTAACTAATGAGATAGCATTAGATCCTAATTCATAAACGAAACCTATAACTAATATTAATAAGAATAAGATAAAGAATATTAATCCGAAATTACCAACTATATAACTAGATATAATATAAGGTAACATAGATGATACTTCTAAATCAAATGGTAAGAATAATAAAGCGATTAATATAAATGGGATAGGAACAGGATTATTACTTTGTTTAAAACTATCAAATCCACATTCAAAAGGATTACTTTTTTCAATATAATCAGTACTATTACCTACATTTTCATCCATTTTACTACTTTCTACTAATAAGTAGTTAACTATTATTAATATTAATCCTAATAAACCAACTACAATTAAAAATCAATTAAATATATCTTGAAACATATTAAACCATATTTAAAGTTACTATAAATGTACCTCTTATTATGTTATTATATTCAAATAATATTAATATAATTATTAATGTCATTAAACTTATTTGATAACTTATATTATTATTCATTAATAATATATTATTACCATCTTTACTTATTATACTATCTTTTAATGTTATATAAGTACTTTCCATTTTAGTTAATAATGATGTTTTATATGATGATATATCTTTATAATTAAATAAATTATAATTATTTAATATATCAAAACATAATTCTTTTATAACATTACCATAATAATAAGTTGATATTGAACTAGCTATTACTAATAATATTGATAAGAATATATAACCATTACCTAATGCACTTATAAATACTAATAATTTACCATAAAATCCACTAAGAGGTGGTATACCTATTAATGAAAAGAATGATATACATAATACTATACATAAGTAACTATTTTTATTTAATAATACTCTTAATTGACTTATATATTCTATAGGTGAATATTTACTTAACATTACATCATATTTATTATTATTATTATTATTATTATTATTATTAGATAATAAATTTATATGACTATAAATAGGTATTAATAATATAATACTAAATGTATTAATATGAGTTATTGAATATTGTAAGATATAGAATAAATATCCTATATATGAATATCCATTACTAGATATTATAGCTAATAACATATAACTAACATTTAATAAACTACTATAAGCTAATAATGTTTTAATTCTTATAACATTAATTCCACCTATTGAACCTATTATCATAGATATTAATATAATAAAACTAATTATATTAATTATATTACTACTACTATCTGTATGTACTAAATTAATTATACTTACTAAACTTAATATTAATGTTAATATACTTAATTTAGGAAGTAAACTTATATAATATGTAACTATAGTTGGTGCTAATGTATATATTACTATTGAATAACTATAAAATGGTGCTAAACCTACTTTTATAAATAATCCAAATAATATAATTAATATATCATACATATTTATATAATTTAAACATAATGATATTAATTCTATATTTGTTAAACCTATTTCTTCATATATTGATACTGTACCATCTAATATTATAAATGATCCTATACTTCCTACTATAAAGTAATATAATCCACTTTTTACACTATTACTTGATGAATTATAAGCTGATGTTATTAAATATAATGAATATGATTGTAATTCTATTACTATAAATAATACCATTAAATCATTTACTAATATTAATAATATTAATCCTAACATATTAAATAATATTAATAATCCTAATGATTCTTTTACTTGTATTATATGATCTAATACTTTTATTGTTGTTATATTACATGATAATAATAACATATATACTATTCCTACTAATAATATTAATATCATCATATAGTTATTTAAACTATCTATATATAATAAACTATTATATAATGAATGACCTAATACTAATATTTCTGTTGAGTTTATACTTAAATTTATTAATAATACATTTATTAAACTTATTAAACACACTCTTTTTAATCATTTTTTACATTCGTTGTTTTTCTCTATTATACTTGTTAATACTACAAATATTATTATTGATATTCCTAACATTTTTTTTATTTTATTTACCCACCTTTACCCCATATATATATATATATATAATTAATTAATTATATAATTATATACACCTAAATTTATTTATTTATATATATATATATATATATATATATTATTTATTAATTCTACCTAAGTAGAATAAGATATTTTCTAATATAGAAATACCTGGTACTATTACTAAGAAGTAAGCAAAGTAGAATACAGTACAATTAATACCTAATTGTATATATGGTACTTCTACATGTAATTGTCCTAAATTTCCTAATAATATAAAATTAAATACAAATAATCAGAAGAAGAATTTAGATAATGGTTTAAATGTGAAACCTCTATATAAACTTCTATCTGTTATTGGTAATATTAATAATATTAATAATGCTCCAAACATTGCTATTACTCCTCCTAATTTATCTGGTATTGAACGTAATATTGCATAGAATGGTAATAAATATCATTCTGGTACAATTGATGCTGGTGTTACTAATGGATTTCCTGGTATATAGTTATCAGGATGCTTTTTATTTTTGGACTATATCTTCATATATATTATATATATATATATATTAATTAAAATTTATATGAATATGATTTTCATTTTTTATTAAATATTAATCAAGATTTATATTTAATACTATTATTATTAATATAATATTTATTATTATAATATTCATAATATTTAGGTATTAAATATAATCTATTACCTTTAAATGATCTTGATGGATTATTTTTAATATAATTATAAAATATTTTATGATTAGTTTCATTAGTTATTATTCATTTATAATAACCATTTTGACTTTTATCAAAATATATATTACCTCCTAATATTTTACTAAAATCTTCTATATCTACTAAATATTTATTTGTTACACTTATATATAATTGAGGTCTTTCTTTTGAAAAATAATAATTTATAGTTCCATTTCCATCAAAAAAACCACTAAATCAATTATTATCTATTGATAATTTATTTGGTAATATTATTGGTATATTTAATAATAAACATACTTTATTTAATTGAACTAATCTTTTACTATGTCTAATATTACCATTTACTGAATTTATTAATTTTATCATACCTTCTTTATTTTGTAATCTATATCTTATTGAATTTGATCCTGATCTTAATTTTATTGATCCTCCAAATTTATTTTGAATTAATCTTAACATTTTCTCATCTTCAATACCTACTGTTATTTCACAATTTGAATATTTCTTTTGAGTTATACCAAAACATCCATCTCCATCTATTAATCCTGCTAATCATTCATTAAATTTATTATTTTTATTTATATTTATATCATATTTTTGTGTGCGTGTAGTCTCTGAAATTCCTACTAATATATTATCTTTCATATATACTTTGGTTATCTGCTGATTGTATTCATTATTATAATATTTTACTATAAAGGGATTCGCATAATTATTAATTCATTTTATTAATAATAAATCACTTATAATTATAGTTTTATAATAATTTTTATATAAATATTTCCAGCATATAGCACATTGCAATATTAATAATATTTTTATTATTATTATTAATAAGGGCCTTCCATTTTGACCTAAAGTATTTGGTGAAAAGAATACAAAGAAACAGAAGAAGATTAAGAATACAAATACTGTTATTGCATCTTTAAAAATGAAGTATGGATGCATACTTAATCTATCCATATTTCCTGTTATTCCTATTGGATTTGATGATCCATGTACATGTAAAGCTATTAAATGTAATATTACTAATGCTGCTAATACAAATGGTAATAAGTAATGTAATGCAAAAAATCTTTGTATTGTTGGATTACTTACTGAAAAACCTCCTCATATAAATGGTACTATATCAGCACCTATAAATGGTATTGCTGATAATAAATTTGTTATTACTGTCGCCAATATTACAATATAATCTATTCTATCTTTTTATTAATATAAATTATACCCTGTATTTACTTTATAAATTTATTTATCTTTATTAAGTTTATATTAATATATATTATTAATATAAATAAGTAAACCTTGTGTTATATATATATATATATTATATATAAGTAATATCCGAGTGCACATTAAGCATCATTTCAGACACCCATTATTGGACCACTCTGTAGAGATAAAATAATTTACCTACGGTCTTATTACTTAATATATAACTTTAACCGTTTTCAATAATGTCGCATTATATTTTTATATATTTATTTCTAATTATTTATTTACATAAATATACATAATATATATATATATATATTTAATATATATATATATATATTATTAATATAATACTATATAGTAATATTAATAAATAAATAAATAAATTAATTAATTAATTAATAATTATTTTATATTTCATACATTTAATTATATAAGGATCTACTATTTTTATTAAATCTTTCATTGACTCTTTTAATATATAAATATTATATTGATTTATATTTCCTGTTTTTTGTATTGAACATTTTAAATTATATTTTTTATATAATATTTCTATTAAATATAATACATCTGAATATATAAAACTATTTGTTATCAATTTTAATTCTGAACCTACTTTTACTCCATCATTCATTATTCAAATTGCTAATGCTAAAGGTGTTAAATATTTATATATTGATTTTGGAACTCTCTTTTCTTTTTTTTCATTATATCATTCATTATATATATTATTAAATTTTAAATAAGTTCAAGTATGAAATCTTATTATTTGTTTTATTTTTCCTCTTTTTACTATTCTACTTTTTATTTTTGGTATATTTGTATTACTATAACCTAAACTACTTATTAAATTATGTAAATATAATAAATATTTTGAATGACTTCCTTCTTGATAAAATAATATTCTTGTTCCTTTTCCACCTTTTCTTTTTTCTGCATGAGCATCTCCTAATAATGATCCATATATTATTGATATTATATTTATATTTAAAGGTCCTGTATAATTATTTATATTAAAACGAGATATACACTTATAACTTTTTTCTTTTACTTTATTATATTTTACTACATTTCAGGCTATTTCTTTTTTACCTCAATGTGACATTTGTCCATATACTAAACAATAACCCATAAATCCTGTTGCTATTGTTGCTATTAATATTATTACTCCTATTATTCATACTAAAACTCTTGGTTTACGATATGAACCATAATATAATGCTTTACCTATATGTATATACATACATGCAAAGAAGAATGATGCTCCATTTGCATGTATATATCTTATTAATCATCCTAAATTTACATCTCTCATTATATGTTCTACTGAATCAAAAGCTAATTCTATATGTGATGAATAATGCATAGCTAGGAATATTCCTGATGCTATTTGTATTACTAAACATAATCCTAATAAACTTCCTAAATTATATCAGTAATTTAATGAACTTGGTTGAGGTGAATCTATTATATAACTATTTACTAAACTTAAGTAAGGTTGTCTTTTTCTATAAGCTATCATTTCTTATTTTTCTTACTTCTTTTTATAAAAATTATAAATTCTTTTCTTTTTATTTTTATTTTATATATCTATTTTATATATTATATTTATTTATTTATTAATATAGGTTAATTATTATTATTTATTATTATTTATTATTATTTATTATACAGGTCTAAAAAGACTTGAACTCTTAAAGATAGCTTTGAAGGCTATTGTTTTACCATTAAACTATAGACCTTTTATATATATTTATATATATATATATTATGAATAATATGATAATATTAGTTAATTTTTACCACCCACCGCTGATTCCTCAACGATAACTGTATTTCAACTTCTCACTAGTCATTTTCTAACTGAGTATATAATATATTATTATTTATTTAATTATATAGATCATAAATTATATATATTATATTTTTAATATTTAGATAAACTTCAAGCGAATGATGAGTAATTAGTACGAAACAGAAAGGAAGTTCACCATAACTTAATGAATTATGATTACTAGCAATTCCTTTTTCATAATCTCGAATTTCAGAGATTAATCCACATTATATATATTTCTATAAATATATTTGATATTCCATTTTTATTTATTATTTTATTTTTTATATTTTATTTTATTTTATATATCAATTTTGTATTGCGTCTTTAGCCCACTATATTAAAGTCATCAGGATTTGTTGTAGTTCCTTTTATTATTAATTTTATTAATTAAATTAATTATTATCTATATTATATATATATAGATTCGGATTTTCGTCTGTTTATGAAGTTAATCATAACCTTAAAGCACAGACTTTAAACAACGATGTAACATTTGTTATTATTATTTTTTTTAATATTATTCAAATAATGGTAAGATTTTCGGGGATTATCGAATTAAAAAACACAATCCACTGCCTACAACTGTAACCGTCTATTGTCTTGGATTTCAACTTTGAAGCTATACTCTCCTGGCGGAATACTTTAGCTTTCGCTTTTCTTTCGAAGTATTCATCGTTTACTGCATGAACTACTCGGGTATCTAATCCGTTTTGCTACTCATGCCTTCATCCCTCAATGTCAGTTAAATTTTATAATTTTATTTTCACGTTTATTTGTCTAATTATTTTCCACACATTTCATCTCTCAATATAATTTTTCATAATTATTTTATTTAACTCTAATATGTATTAATTACATATCATTCTACGGATCCTTTAAGCCATTAATGATTAACGTTTGCCTCCTTAGTTTAGCCGCAACTGCTGGCACTAATTTTGGTTAAGACTTCTATATATATTTTCATCATTATTCTTTTATATATATATTGATTTTATATTCTTCATTATTATTTTTTATTATTATTATTATAATCTTCATCTTTCTAAGTAACTAGATCAATCTTTCGATCATTGTCTAATATTCCTTACTGCTGTATTATATGCCATATATTATATTATATATTACATCTTTTATATTGACCTTATTCAAGATCAATGTGGTCATTATAACTTTCATTATTGACTATGGATCTATGGCTAGGTTAATCTCTTTAATTTATCCTACTACCTATTCCACATATTAACTCGACTATCATCAGATTTCTCCTTTATTACATAAACTTTTCATTTATTTTTCATATATATTTCATATATCTCAATAGTTCATATTTTAATATTTTACTCACCTTTACACCACTATATTAATATTCTTCTTTAAATATTTATATCGTACAATTCGCATGTATTATGTCCTTAGATAACGCTTAATCTGAGCCGACATCATACTCTTTTATTTATTAAATTCTTTTATTATTATATTATTATATAATTTTTTATATAAAATATTATATATTTATATATTTATTTATATAGGAACTAATGGAGTTGAACCATTAACTTAAGAGTGTAAATCTGATGTTATACCATTTAACTAAATTCCTTTATTATTATATATTTATTATAATATAATATAATATAATATAATATAATATAATATAATATAATATAATATAATATAATATAATATATATATATATATACATTATTATATTAAATATATACTCCTTTAACGAGTCGAACGTTAATTATATTATTAGAAGTAATATGTTTTAACCAATTAAACTAAAAGAGCTTAATTATATATTATATTAATATTTCAGATAGGCTAGAATCGAACTAACTAATTCCTCTACCCAAAAAAGGCACCTAACCATTCGGTCTCTATCTGTTATATATACATTATTAACTTCCATTTCGTTTATTTATCTACATTTTTTATTATTTTTATAAAATTTCCCTTCCTTATTCTTTCTTTATTTATTGATTTTCCATTATAGTATATATATTATTATATAATATATTATATTTATATATATAAAATATATATATATATATATATATATATATATATATATTATAAAATATTTACTTTTAATGTTATTCCTAATTTACCATTATTAGTTGATTTATCCATATAAGATATAAAATTACTATTTTTAATATAATTTAATTTTAATCTATCTTTAGAATAACCATTATTATTAGAACTATCTTCAAAAATATTATAGATATATAAATTATTATTTTTAAATGAACCTTTAGTCATTAATATTCTATTTGATCTATTTTTACCTTTTCTAGCACCTACTTTACCTTTTAATAATAATGATCATCCAACTATATTTTTATATAATAAATCATTATTTAAATTTAAATCATTATCATTATTTGATATATTATTATAATAATCTTTTATATCATTATAAATATTATTATTATTATTTATTGATACTGAATTAAATAATACTTTTTTCATATTTGATTCTACACTTAATATATTATTATTTAATGATAAATTTTTTAATAAATTATTTGATATTTTATTTTTTAATATACCTACTCCTTGTGTTGGTATTCTATTTTTTAATCTAAATCTAAACATACGTGATAATGTTCTTTTTCTTTTTGATATTCCTTTTCTTATTAATTTTAATAATATTTCTGGATTATTAAATTCATATTTTAAATTTATTCCTGATATATTTACTTCTTTTAATCCAAAATATTTACTTATTATCATTTTTATATCATTTGATTTTATATCTTTATTTATTATATTACCTAATAATATATCTATATAACTTATCATATATGAATATATATTACTTTTATCACTTATTTTATTTATTTTTAATAAATCTATATTATTATTATTATTATCTATATTTTTTATCATTATATCATTTTTTAATAAATAATTTAATACTAAATCTTTTCTTTCTAATTTTACTTTTGAATGTATATTACATTTCATATCTATTATATTTATATTATTATTATTATTATTATTATTATTATTTATATTTATATTATTTATATTACTATATATATTATTTAATATATTATTATTATTATTATTATTTATAGTATTTAATATATTTAATATATTATTATTATAATTATTATTATTATTATTATTTATAGTATTTAATATATTATTATTATTATTATTATAATTATTATTATTATTATTAGATAATATAGATACATTTAATAATGTACTATTTATTAATAATTTAGTAGGTAATTTATTAATATTATATAAATTTTTATTTAATGCTTTATTTAATAATAAAACTGATTTATTATTATAATTAATATTTAAATCTTTTATTAAACTATTTACATTTTTATTTATATATTTTACATTATTTCTATTATTTATTATATTATTAAATATATTTGATATTATTAATTTATCATGTAATAAGTATGATGATTTATTATAATTATTATTTAATTTTACTAATTCTTTATAATTTTTTATTTTATTTAAAAACATATTTATTCTACTAAAATATTTATATGATTTATTATTTGGTATAAAATAATAAAATAATATTTTTACTTCATTTAAATTTTCTTTTATTACTGGTTTACTTATTATTATATTACCTCCTGATATTAATGATTTACCTGATTTTAAATCTACACCATTTATTATATTTTCTAATAAATTTATTATTAATTTACTTAATATACTTTTTATTATCATACTATTTTTATTAAAATTATAACTTATTAATTTATAATCATTTATATGATTTAATTTCTCTAATTTATTTATTTTTAATAATAATCTTTTTCTTGATAATAATACATTCTTTATTAATTTATTTATTCTTATATTTATTAATTCTAATAATTTTATTATTTCTTTTTTTATTATTATTCTTTTATTTGATATATTATCTACTTTATATGTATATAATATTATATATTTTATTATTTTTGATATCATTCTTTTTATCTTCATTTACATTTCTTTATTTTTATACCTTTTTGTATAATCATTCCCTTTTTTTACATATTGTTCTTTTTATTAATAGAAAGACTCGAACTTAACATCTATTGCATATGAGGCAACCGTTTTAACCAATTAAACTATATTAATTTTATTTTTGGGTAAATACTGAGACTTGAACTCAGATCACATACGCCACAAGTATTCATTCTAACCGATTAAATTATATTTACCATTTTTATTATATATATATTATAATATATATATTCATTTTTATTAATTAATTATATATATATAAATTAATTTTATATAGGAAAAACCGGACTTGAACCGAATATAAATTGATTAAAAGTCAAACGTTTTACCATTTAAACTATTTTCCCATACTTATTAATAAATAAATTAATTAATTAATTAATAAATTAATTAATAAATTAATTAATAAATAAATTAATAAATAAATAAATAAATAAATAAATTAATTAATTAATTAATATTTATCTTTGAATCGAATAGATTCGAACTATTATTAGCTTGCCCCAAATGCAAGTGACTTACCTATTAGTCTACGACTCATTATTGTCATTGATAAGACTTGAACTTATACGCTTGAAAAAGCAATACATTTTAAGTGTATTGTGACTACCAATTCCACCACAATGACATTTTATATATATATAAATTTTTATTAATTAATATTTAGCTTTTTTTAATATGCTTAGATGAGAATCGAACTCACTTAAAATTAATTTGCAATTAACTTGTTGACCTTCAACACTAAACATTAATTATTATTATAATTATTATATTATTATATATTATATATATATATATATATTAATATTATTATTATTATTATTATTATAATTATTATTAAATATAAATATATATATATATATATATATATATATATATATATTTTATATATATTAGTATTAAATAACTATATTAATTTTAATTTTAATTATATAAAGATAATTATATAACTATTGAATAAATTAAAGCATTTGATGATAAATATAATATATTACTAATAAAGTTAGGAACTATACCTAAAACTAATGTAGGTAAAGCTAAGAAGAATAATATAAAGTGTTCTCTATATAATAAATCATATGTTACATGTAAATATTTAGAGAATGTACCTGAAGTTAATTTATTAGTTAATTTCATTTGATAACATGCAGCTAATAATACTGATGATGCTGCAAATACACCTATAACTGGATGATTAATAATAGCACCTGTTATACATAAGAATTCACCTATAAAATTATAACTTAATGGTGTACCTGTATTACTAAAACTAAAGAATACTAAATATACAGCAAATAAAGGCATAAATTGAGTTAATCCTTGATAATAGAATAATACTCTATTATGATATCTATCATATAATACACCTCCCATTAATATAAATAAAGCTGGTGATACAAATCCATGAGCTAAACATAATATTAATGATCCTAATATACCTAATAAATTATTAGCAAATATACCTAATATACATACTCCTAAATGACTTATTGAACTATAAGCTATAATTACTTTTAAATCTGTTTGACTTAATGTTACTAAACTACTATATATTATTGTTATTATACCTATTACATATAATATTGGTGCATATAATAATGATATTTCTGATATATTTGATAATAATATTCTTATTATACCATATATTGCTAATTTTAATATTATACCTGCTAATAATATTGAACCACCTAATGGTGATTCTGAGTGTACTGTTGGTAATCATGTATGTACTGGTACTAATGGTGTTTTTACTCCTAATCCTATCATTAATCCTATTAATAATACACTTTGTAATTCTATTGATATTATTTTACTATTTATTGTTACATAATCTACATTATTATAAACTACATATATTAATACTATTGATAATAACATAAATAATGAACTACATAATGTATATATTAATACATAATAAGCTGCTTTATTTTTATTTGATCCTCCATATATTCCTATTATTAAATATAATGGTATTAATGTACTTTCAAATAATACATAAAAACTTATTAAATCTAAACATACAAAATTTAAACCCATTAATATTACTAATAACATTAATAATATCATATATATTCCACGTTTATCTATTATATTTTCTCAATTTGATATTATACTTATTACTCCTAAATATATTGTTAATATTAAAAATATTAATCCTATTCCATCATATCCAAAATCTATATTTAATATATTTACTACTCTTAAATAACCATAATCATTTATATTTATACTATTTAATTCATTTATTACTACATATAAACTTATTATACATAATAATAATATACTTTTACTTATCATATTTTTATTCGCTTTTATTGATAATAATTTATTTTTTATTATTAATAATATTCCTGATAAACCTACAAAATTTAACATTATTAAATTTAACATTTCTCTTTTATTTCTTATATATATATATAATATATTTTCTATATAAATATAATATATTATATATCCTTTTTATATATATATTCTTTTTATTTTAGTTTCTTTACTATCCTATATATATATTTAATATCCTATTGGAATTGAACCAATATATTTAAAGCCGTAGTTTAATATTTTACCATTAAATTAAGGATAATTTTCGGAAATTGTAGGAATCGAACCCACACAGAATCTCTTCAATTATATAGCAAATAACACATCTTACCAATGATTAAATTTCCTTTCTCGATTCTGACCTGACTCGAACAGGCAACCCTCATTGTGACAAAATGATACTTAAACCAATTAAGCTACAGAACCTTATTTACTGGAGTTATCAGGAATTGAACCCAAATATATTGCTTGCAAAGCAATCGTTCTACCAATTAAACTATAACCCCCATTATTTTATATATTAATATATCTTTTAATTAAATTTTTATATTAATATATCTTTTAATTAATATTTTTATATTATTATATATTTATATAAATTATTATTATTATTATTATTATTATTATTATTATTAAATATTATTATTATTATTAAATATTATAATTATTATTAAATATTATTATTATAATTATAATTATTATTATAATTATTATTATTATTATTATTATTAATATATATATATATATATATATATATTATATATATTAATATTATATTATATTATATTATATTATATTATATTATATTATATTATATTTAATTATATTTAATTATATTATATTATATTATATTATATTTAATTATATTTAATTATATTATATTATATTATATTATATTTAATTATATTATATTATATTATACGATTAATGTTAATCCATTACCTGCAAATAATAAACAAGGGATTAAAATACAGAAAGCGAATAATAATGGTAATAAAACATATCAACAGAATAAGATTAATAAATCGAATCTTAATCTAGGGAATGATGCTCTAACTCATATATATGTAAATAAGAAGAAATTAGTTTTTATTATAAATAATGCACTAAATATTAAACCTTCTATAAATCAATATAAATTATTTTGTGGTAATACATCCATAAATAATATACTATTTATATCTAAAGGTCATGATAAATAACCTCCAAAGAAGAATGTTATTGTTAATACTGACATTAATACCATTGATGTATATTCACTTAAGAAAAATATAACAAATGGTGATGCTGATAATTCTGTCATATGTCCTGAAACTAATTCTGATTCAGCTTCTATATTATCAAATGGTGGTCTAGCTGTTTCTGCTAATGCTGCTATAAAATATATTATACATAATGGAAATAATGGTACTATATAATTTATATATACTTGATTTTCTATTATTAATTCTATATTTAATGAATTTACTAATAATACCATTATAAATACTATTGTTGTTAATATTAATTCATAACTTATTAATTGAGCTGTTGTACGAATTGAAGCTAATATTGTATATTTACTATTTGACATTCATCCTACTATTACTGTACCTAATACACCTAATGATCCTGATCCTAATAAAAATATTAATGAATATTCTCCTTCTATTATTCCTAATCCTGTATTTAATGGTACTACACCAAAACTTATTAATACTGCATATAATGTTATTAATGGACCTCCTATCATATAAATATATTCTCCATTATGTACTAAAACTATCTCTTTTACTAATAATTTTAATGCATCTGCTATTGCCATTAATACCCCATAATAACCTACCGCATTTGGTCCTAATCTTCTTTGCATATAAGCCATCGTTTTTCTTTCTGCTACTGTTAAATATGCTACTCCTAATAATAATCCTACTATAAATATTATAGCCATTAATAAATATTCTATTGATTCTAAGATCTCTATTAATATATAAATCATTTCTTTTCTATTTCACTTCTCTCTTAATTAATTTATTAATTAATTAATTAATTAATTAATAATTTATTACTTTTTATATTAATAAATAAATAAATAAATTAATAAATAAATAAATAAATAAATTAATTAATTAATATTTATTATTATTATTATTATAATTAAATATTATTATTATTATTATTATTATTATTTATACTATATTAATATAAAATTATATTATTATAATTAAATATATAAATATATAGTATTATATATATATATATTAATTTTTACTATTTTTTTCTGATTTTATTACTACAATTATACCTATTATACCTAATAATAATATTAAAGCTATTAATATTAATATAAATGAATATTCTGTAAACATTAAACTACCAATTGTAGTTAAATCTGAATTATTATGAATATTTAATAAGTTAAAATTATCATATATATTAACTGTATTTAAATCACAATCATTTGAATCATTATAATCTAAATCATCTATAAATAATATTAATAATATTATTAATAAACTACTATATTGTGGTTCATATTCTTCTTTTTTATTTAATACTGATAATATAAATACAAATAATACTACTACTGCTCCTACATATATTAATGTATATAATATTCCAAATAATTGTGAACTATTAAATCATAATTCTGTTATTACTGGTATTATTGTTCCTACTAATATACCTAATGATTCAAATGATGTTGTACTTATTAATATATAATATCCTATTAAAGTTACATCTAATATACTAAAATCTATAAACATTTCCTTTTCTTTTTTACTTCTTTTTAATTATTTTTATTATTATTTTTATTATAAATAAATAAATAAATTAATAATTATTATTATAATTATTACGATATATATATATATATATAAATATAAATATAAATATAAATATAAATATAAATATAAATATAAATATAAATATAAATATATAAATATATAAATATAAATATAAATATAAATATAAATATAAATATATAAATATATAAATATAAATATAAATATAAATATATAAATATATAAATATAAATATATAAATATATATATATATAAATATATATTAGAATGTATATGTGATTATTAAGATAAATTCAATTAAATAATATCATCTTAACTTATATTCTCATTTTAATGAGAAGAGTGTGAATTGAACACACGAGGATATATATCACTGAGTTTACAGTTCAGCTTCAACTACCAACATTGAAAATCTTCCCCATATACATTCTTCGGATTAAGTAGGACTTGAACCCACACTACTATTAAAGTAATAATATTTCAAATATTACGCAATAACCAATTCTGCCATCAATCCATTTCTTTTAGTCTAAATCAGGACTTGAACCTAAATCAAATATATTAACAGTATACCGCTTTACCAATTAAGCTATTTAGACTTTTATATGATTAATTGGATTTGAACCAATAATAATTTAGGCCTAAACTAAACACGTTTACCAATTTCGTCATAATCATTATTATATTATTATATAATTATTATTATTAAATATTATTATTATTAAATAATATATATATATATATATTCATATATAAAATATATTATATAAGTACTTATTTAAAATCTAATTAATCTACATTATTATTATTAATAACTATTAATTTAATTTAATTTAATTTAATTTAATTTAATTTAATATAATATAATATAAGTTAAAACATTTATTTTTTATATTAATATCAACTAATTAATTAATTAATTAATTAATTAATTAATTAATTAATTAATAAAGGTATTATTTAATAATATAAAATATAATTATTTATTAAAATTTATTTTTTTAATATACTATTATATTAATTAATATACCTTTAGAATTTATTTATTTATTTATTTATTTATTAATTTATTTATTTATTTATTTATACATTTTATTTTATTAATAAATATATATATATATATATATATTTATTAAACTCCATATAATAATAAGAATGATATCATTAAACAGAATAATCCTGTTGCTTCTGATAATGCAAATCCTAATATAGCAAATGGGAATAATGTATTTCTTAATCCTGGGTTTCTTGATGTACCGTTTATTAAAGCTGCGAATACTATTGCTATTCCTATTCCGGCTCCTGTTAATCCTATTGTAGCTATTCCAGCTCCTATATATTTACCTGCTAATACTAATTGCATGTTAAATTTATTTATTTTACTATCTAATTACTTTTTTAGATAATTATTATTCTTTTTTATGTTATTATTTAATGTTTCCAAAAAGATTTGAACTTTTATCAATAAAGCTTCAATTTATTGCTTTAACCAGGTTAAGCTATAGAAACATTTTTAAGTCCAAGATGATTTGAACATCTAAATCTTCCTTATCAAGGAAACATTTTAACCTATTAAATTATGAACTTTATATATATATATATATATATTATATATATATTATAATTTTACTATTATACTTCTTATTATACTTATTTTTAAGATATATGGTAATATTATTGATGATACTAATAATAATATTACAAATAATGCTATATATCCATAAAATAATGTATTTAAGAAAAAGAATGGTACTAATTGTGGCATTTTACTTCTTATTTATACTTTCTTTATTACTATTTTTATTATTTACTAACTTTTTAAACTATTATATTCATCATATACTATATATATATATACTATATTATTATATATAATTATATTATAAAATATAAAATATATATATATATATATATATATATATATATATTTTTATAAAAAAAACTTATATTATTATTATTATAATTATAATTATAATTATTATATCTTAATAAGATATATTTATATAAATATAAATATTATAACAGCGATAATAATATATAAATAAGTATAAGTATTAAAGAATATAAATACAAATATACTAAAGAATATTAATTCTAATATTAAACCTAAGTTAAAGAAAACTAATTTATTAATAGCATTAGATATTTTTAAATTTAATGCTGATAAACCATAAGGTCCTAAGAATATTAAAACTCCTTTATCTACATAAGTATTTAATAAGTATGATATATATAATCATGATCTAAATCCATAATTATTTAATATTTGATCATAATATAATTTTTGATTAAAGAAATTATATATTTTCATAACTAAATTATTATTATAAATAAATAATCTATCATAAAATAATTCATACATAACTAATAATATAGTTGAGAATATAATTGAAGTTATTAATGGTAATAATTTTATTAATGAACTTAAACTAAATTCAGTATCTATTATAGTTAAATTATTAGGATGAATAAATATATTATTATATATAGTTGCTCCTAATCCTAAATATAAATCTTTAGCTAAATATCCAACAAATATACTAAATAATGCTAATATAGCCATAGGAATATACATAATTATAGGATTTTCATTTAAATTCATATATACATATTTAGGATTATTTGGTGTATTTAAAAATACATAATAAACTAATCTTATTGAATATACTGATGTTAATGTAGCTGATGCTATAGCAAATCAATAAATTATATATCCTGTAAATGTATATGATCCATATAATGATTCTATTATTATATCTTTTGAATAATATCCTGTTAATCCTGGTAATGCCATTAATGATAATGATGCTATAAATATACAAATATATGATAATGGTAAAAATTTATGGAATCCTCCATAAGTACGTATATCTTGATATTCATTCATTACTGCATGTATTATAGCTCCCGCTGACATAAATAATAAAGCTTTAAAAAAACTATGACATATTAAATGATATATAGCTAAATTATAAGCTGATATACCAACTCCTAACATCATAATTCCTACTTGACTCATTGTTGATAAAGCTATTATTTTTTTTATATCATTTGATACTACTGCTATTAATCCTGATACTAATGTTGTTATACCTCCTAATACTAATATTAATATTAAAGCTATTGGACTATATTCTACTATATATGAACATCTTACTAATAAGTATACTCCAGCTATAACTAAACAAGCTGCATGTAATAATGATGATACTGGTGTTGGACCCTCCATACTATTTAATAATCAAGTATGTAAACCAAATTGTACACTTTTAGATGCACATCCTATTAACATACATATTAATATTATTGTTAACATATCTGTTGATAAGTAACCATTTAAACTAAATAATGTATCAAAATTTAAACTACCTACTAAATATACAGTTAAACCTAATCCTATTACAAAGAATGTATCTCCAAATCTATTTATTAATAATGAATTTAATCCTGATTTACCAGCTGATATACGAGTAAATCAAAATGATATTAATAAATATGAAGCTACCCCTATTAATTCTCATCCTAAAAATAATATTAATAAATTATCTCCTGTTACTAATACTATCATTCCAAATGTAAAAAATGATAAATAACTGAAAAATCTTTGTTGATGTGGATCATGTGACATATATACTACTGCATATATATGTACTAAACTTGATATTGTTACTACTGGTATTAATACTGATACTGATACTTTATCTATTAAAAATCCTCAATCTATATTTAAATAATCTACACTTATTCAACTCATTATTATATTTCTATATTCATTATCTAATATCATTACATCATAATATAATATATATGTTGATATTAATGATATTATTACTGATGAACATACTATTATACGACTTCATAATATTCCTATATATCTTCCTAAAAATCCACTTATTAATGAACCTATTAATGTTGAAAATACTATTACGTTTACCATTTATAAACTTCTTAATATCTCATCTGATCCCCTTATTTTATTAAAACTTACTAATATTGATAATCCTATTGCTGATTCTATTCCTGCTATTACTATTTGTATTAAACTATATAATAATCCTATCATATCATTATTTATATTACTTATTCATATACTATTTACAGTACATCCCATTATTAATATCTCTAACATTATATATATATCTATTATATTTAATCCTATTGATCCTAATACTAATAAAACTAATTCCATTTCTATCTCTTTCTTATAAATAAACTTTTTATAACTATCTTTATTTATTTATTTTATTTAATTACTTATTAATTTTATTTATATTTATATTTTTATTTTCTTTTTCTTTATATATATATATATATATATTATATATATATACATTTATATATATATATATATACATATTTTATATTTCTTATAATCTTTACCGGAATCGAACCGATATTATTGATATGAAGAATCAATGTCATATCCATTAGACCAAAAGATCATATTTATTAATATATTATTATATATTTAATATTTATATTTTATTTAATAAATATATATATATATATATATATATTTAAATTATTGTTCATCTATTCATGATAAAAATTCTCCTAATGATACAGCTTCTATTTTTATAGGCATAGCTGAATGCATTACTCCACATAATTCTGAACATTGTCCATAATAAACACCTTCTCTTTGTATTAAAGCAGATGTTTGATTTAAACGACCTGGTGAAGCATCAACTTTTACACCTAATGATGGTATACAGAAATCATGTATAACATCAGCTGATGTTACTATAAATCTTATATGTGTATCTACTGGACATACTACTGATGCATCTACATCTAACATACGTAATTGACCATCTTCTAATAAATCTTCTGGTACTATATATGATTCAAATTCTATTGTTTCTCCTTTTTCATTTATGAAATCTGAGTACTCATATTTTCAATATCATTGTAATCCTATTGCTTTTATTGTCATAGCTGGTGCTATTACTTCATCACATATATATAATAATATGAAACTAGGGAATGCTATTATTAATAATATTATAGCTGGGAATGTTGTTCATACTATTTCTATAAATTGTCCATGATTCATATATTTATATGCTATTTTTGAATTATTATATACAGCTATTATATTAAAAAATATATATGATACTAATCCTAATATTATACATAAGTAGAATATTATATTATTATGTAATTCTATTATACCTTCCATATTTGGTGTTGCTGAATCTTGGAAATATACACCTCATGGTGTTGGTACATCATTAAATATTTTATTTATAAACATTTCTTTTTATTTTATTTTACTCGCTATTTATATATTATATTTATATAAATATATATATATATATATATATCTATATTTTACTATATTTATATATATATATATTATATTATTAATATAACTTACTATTTATAATCTAATTATATTGAATTACTAAGAATCGAACTTAGATTGTTTCATTATGAGTGAAATGCTTTAACCATTAAGCAATAATTCATTATATATATATATATATTTATTTATTGTGCACGATCACGATTTGAACATGAATCAATAGCTCATGAGGCTATTATGTTGACCTAATTACACCATCATGCATATTTATATATTTTATATATATTTACTATTCTTTTACGAATTGAGGGATTCGAACCCTCATTTTCTGTGTGGAAGACAGATTGTCTAGCCAATTGACTTAAATTCGCATCTATATATTTTATTATTATTTATATTATTATATATTTAATATATATATATATATATTATATTATATTATATTATATAATTATTATTATTATTATTATTATTATTATTTATTATTATTATTATAATTATTATTTATTTATTATTATTATTATAATTATTATTTATTTATTATTATTATAATTATTATAAATAATATTTAATATTATTATTATTATAATTATTATAATTATTATTTATTTATTATTATTTATTTATTATTATTATTTATTTATTATTATTTATTATTTATTATTAATTATTAATTATTATTATAAAATATATATATATATATATATATATATTAATTAACATCCTCATCAATAGAATACTATATATAAGAATAATCATATTATATCTAATACATGTAAATATAATATAGTAGTTTCTAAATTTAAATGATGAGTAGATGTAAAGTGATATAAGTACATTCTAGCATAACATACTGATAACATCATAGCTAACATAACCATATGTAAGAAATGTAAACCTGTAGCAGCATAGAATACTGAACCATATACACTATCAGCTATAGTAAATGTAGCAAATGTATATTCACATATTTGACATAATACGAATAATACTATTAATACTGTTGTTATTAATAAACCTAATAATGTACCATTTCTATCTTTAGATAATATAGCATGATGAGCTCATGTTACTGTTGCACCACTAGCTAATAATATTATTGTATTTAATAATGGTAATTCTGTTGGTTTTATTGATGTTATTCCTACTGGAGGTCATGTTGCACCTATTTCAATTGTAGGTCCCATTGCTGAATGGAAATATGCTCAGAATAATGATACAAAAATAAATATTTCTGATCCTACAAATAATAAGAATCCTAAATTTAATCCTCTTCTTACTGCTATTGTATGATCTCCTAAATATGTACCTTCTACTACTATATCTCTAGTTCATAAAAATATTGTAGCTAATACTACTGATGCTGCTAATATTAATCATAATAATGATCCTATATATCCATGCATTGTTAAAGCAAATGTTAACATAAATGATAATAATGAAAATGATATCATTATTGGTCATGGTGATGGTGCTACTAAATGGAATGGGAATAATTGTATATTTGATCTTGATCTTATACTCATTTGTTTCCTTTTATTCATATATATATATTATTTATATTTATTTATAATATATTTTCTCTCTTTTATTTCCTTTTTATTACTATTAATTAATTAAATTAATAAATTATAATTTTTATTTTATTACAATTAATAAATAAATAAATAAATTAATAAATAAATTAATTAATAAATTAATTTAATTTAATTTATCCCTTTTTTCATTTTTTAAATAAATAAATTAATTAATTAATTAATAAATAAATTAATAAATTAATAAATACTTTTTTTTATTTAATGAAAAACTCTTATTAATATTATACTTTTTTATGTTATAATTAGGACTCGAACCTAAAGTCTTTTGATTACAAAACAAACGCAATACCAATTATGCCATTATAACCTCATTTTATTATACTATAATATTATATATTATATACAGTATATAAGTTAATAAATAAATAAATAAATAAATAAATAAATAAATAAATAAATAAATAAATAAATAAATTAATAAATAAATAAATAAATAAATAAATTAATATATTAATATAGATAAATTTTATATTATTTAATATATTAATATAGATAAATTATAATTATTATTATTATTATAAAAAGATAATAATTATATATATATTATAAATAAGATATATATTAGATATAAATAAATAGAATGTAAATTAAACTGCTTATATTAATTAGTATATTATGACCTATTATATCTGATATAATACTATAATATATGTTATTCTAACATAATATAAGATTATATATATGTATATATGGTGTATACATATATAATAAATATAGTTAAAAAAAAGTTACTTTTATATTTTAAATGCTTTCAATATTTAAATATTATTAATTTAACTTAACTGCCTGCATATTATAATAGATAATTAAATTATTAGTATATTGCTATACTTATAATATACAACAGTAAAATCATTGATTAACTATAACTAATCCTTTCGTACTAAGTTATATACCTTTTTTAACTAATCCCTAAAGAAGATAGAAACCATACTGTCTCACGACGTATTGAACCCAGCTCAGGTAGCCTTTTAATTGACGAACAGTCAAACCCTTATTAGCTTATACTACCAATAGGATAGGCTCAGCCGACATCGAGGTGGCAAACAACATTGACAATATCTACTCTCTCATGTTATTACACTGTTATCCCTAGCGTAACTTTTATCCGTTATCGATCACTTTTACTATTAAAATGATCTGTTCATTATACCTTACTTACGTATAATCTCCACTTGTAAGTGTTGAATTATTGCACAGTTATCCACTATTATATTAATGTTATATTATATTTTTATATAATTATTTGATGTCAGGTCAAATTTACTGTACATAGTTTTTTCTAAAATTATAATTTTTATTATTATTATTTTTAACATTTTTAATGATTAATTCATTAATTTATTATATTTAATTTATATTTTAATTGTATATGGACATATTCAGTTATTTTTTGTGAAATCAACGCCCCATTTAAACTATCAATTTAAAGCTGTCATTAATATATATATATTATTTATATATTTTTATTAGGATATTTCTACTAATTAATTATTAATTAAGTTATTATTTAAATTTATCTATTTAAATTAATAAATAAATAAATTGGAATAAAATAAAAGTATTTCATTTTTATATCAATATATTACTTTATATACTAATAATTTATCAAATAATAACAACTTATTAAATTATAGTAAAGCTGCATAGGGTCTTCTCGTCTACCTTTAGGTACACTGCATCTTCACAGCAAATTCAATTTCACTAAGCTTATTCTTGATACAGTTGTTATGTCGTTACTCCATTCATGCAGGGCCGTATTTAGCGGTCAAGGAATTTCGCTACATTATGACTCTCAGTATAAAGCCGCCATTTACTTAATTTTTATAAATATATCATTTAATACATTTCTTTATTATTAAACATTGGGCAGAATTCACACTTTATTCTAATACTTATCGTTTTTGCAAAGTGCTGTGTTTTTGGTAAACAGTCGCATAACATGTACTTTATTCACTCTTTTTGACTAACGTCTGAGCTTTTATTTTGCCGAGTTCATTAAGAATAATTTACTTATTCACTTTCATTTTTTATTAGTATACCTGTGTCGGTTTTATTACGGTATCTTTTTATATATTTTTTCCTGTACCATATATTATCTTTTATTTCTTTTATATGGGCTTATATATTTTATTTATTACCTATTAATTTATTCTTTTCAGAATAAACCTTATGGACCGATTTTTTATTAAAACCTAATACATAAAGTGAAGAGGATTTTACCTCTTGTTCGTTACTCATGTCAGCATTCTCTATTTAATTACATATCTTTTTCTCTTTTTATTATAATATAATATATATATTATACTATTACTTTTTATTTTAAATTTATTAAAATATTTTTTCATTAAATGCTTTGTTACCTTAATATTATAATTATTTTTTTTATAATATTATTCTAAATTTCAGTTGTTTTTTTAATTCCGATTATTATCTATTTATTAACCGATCAGAATTTAAATTAATAAATCCTTATATAAATTTTCATTTACATATAATAAACCCGTTGTTACACGTTGATCATAGAATAATTACTGTCAAACTAATCCCATTATTGTTTTACGATTAATAAATATTATTTATACTTAAAAAACTATTTGGAACTTTCATTTTTGATCTGGGCTGTTTCCCTTTTGACTGCCAATCTTATCACTAACAGTCTGACGTTTAATTTTTATATTTATATTATTCTGAGATTAAATAATATTGATAATATTATTACAATACCCCAATTATTATTAATTGCTTTACCATATTAATACATATATTTAACGCTATACTAAAATATATTTCACAAAGAACCAGCTATCTGTAGATCAGATTTGTCTTTCACCACTTACCATATATCTTCAGATAATATTGCAACATTAACCTGTTCAGTCGTTTAATATATTATATATAATATATCTTAACCACTTGTATACGGTAAGATCATCTACTTTCGGGTCTATAACAAATAACTTCTTTTTTACATTTTCATTTTAAATCTTTTTATTTTCGCTATTCACTATAACTTGCTAACCCATTATACAAAAGGTACATTATCAATTAATTCTTTTTATTAACCTTTAATTGCTCTCAATTACACTTATTAATATTATTCCCTTTCGGTACTTATTACACTTACTAATTATATTTAGTCTTTGGATTAGTTTTCCCTTTTTCGTAGATATTTTACCTCCTACTACTTATTTATACTATTCTATTTTCTCTCACCAATATTCATAGAATCTATGTTTATTTCTTTTCCTCAAGATAATTAGATGTTTCAGTTCTCTTGGTTCATTTCTTTCAGTTTCCTTTCGGTCTCAATATATTTCAATCTTTATATCTTATATATTATTTTCACCATCTTTAATTAGTAGCTTTTATATTAATAAATTCATCTTTTTTATTTAATTTACACATATAATTTTCAATTTATTTATAAATATATCTTATTTATATTATTATATACTTTATATATATTTATATTTTTATATTTTTATATATACTTTATATATATATATTTTTTTATAAATACTTTTATATATATATATTTTTATAAATAAATAAATAAATAAATTAATTAATTAATTAATTAATTAATAAATTAATAGATATATTATAATATTAATTTAATATAAATAACCTATATTATATTAGATAAGATATATATATATTAGATAAGATAAGATAAGATAAGATAAGATAAGATAAGATAAGATAAGATAAGATATATATATATATATATATATATATATATAAATTATATTAACATATAAATAAAAGTATTAATTTTAATCTAATGTAAGAATAAACTATCTTTTAAGTATGATGATGTTAATATAGCGAATACGTAAGCTTGGATACATGCTATAGCAAATTCTAATATTATTATAGCGAATATTCCAGCTATAGGTAATAAACCTATTATGAATGTTATTTTACTTATACCCATAAATGTTTTAACTAAATTACCTAATATACTCATTAATAAATGACCTGATAAAGTATTAGCTGCTAATCTTAATCCTAATGATACTGCTCTAGCTGAATATGATAATAATTCTATTAATACTAGTAATGGTACTAATGCTAATGGTGTTCCTACTGGTACAAATAAACTAAAGAATACTACATTATGTAAATATAATCCTAATATTGTTAAACCTATTCATAAACTTAATGATATTGATATTATAAATACTATACTTGTTGCTATTGCAAAATTATATGGTATCATACCTATTAAATTAGCTACTAATATAAATACAAATAAAGTATAAATTAATGGTACATATCTTCCATATATTGTTCCTCCTATTTGACCTTTTACCATATTTACTATTGTATCTACTGTCGCTTCTATTGCTATTAATCAATTTGATCCTATTATTAATTTACGATCTAATCCTAATCCTAATATAAATATTATTGATAATACTACTAATCCTGTATATAAACTAAATGTTGTTACATTTATTGCACTTAAATCTACTATCGGTGATGATAAAGATACAAAAGTGTTTATTTTAAATTGTTCTAATGGTGAATTTATAAATATCATTGACATTTCTCTATCTATTTTTATTTATCTATTAATTAATTATTATATAACTAATAAATACTTATTTTATTGATTTTTAATCATTTCATATATATATATATTATATATATAATATATATATTTTTTATTTTCTATTATATTATTATATATATATATATATTATAACTAAATATAAACCTATATATTATATTAATATATATTATATTATATTATATTATATTATATTATATTATATAATATTATATTATATTATATTATATTATATTATAAAAAAGTATATGAGAGATAATAACTGATATAATATATATATATATATATATATATATTATATTAAATAATTTTATATAAATAAAAGTATATTATTATAATTATTAATATATATGAGATATATATTATAAATAAAAGATATAAATTTATATTTATATAAATATATAAACCTATGATTGTATTGCTACAGTATTAAATGTATGGAACATAGGAGGATAGTTTAATAAGAATTCTATTGATTCTGATTTAACTTCATTAGATTTAAATGTTTCATTACTTTCAAAGAAATCTGGATCTTTTAATAATGAGTTAGTACTTAAATCTTTATTAGCTATACCATTAATTAATTGATCATATATAACATAACCAAAGAATAATAATGATACTATAGATAATACAGCTCCAAATGAACATATAGCATTAAATCCAGCAAAAGCATCTGGATAATCAGGTATTCTTCTAGGCATACCATTCATACCTAAGAAGTGCATTGGTAAGAATGTAACATTAGCTCCTATAAAGAATAATCAGAATTGTATTTTAGATAATACACTATTATAATATAATCCTGTTACCATTGGTGATCAATAATAATATCCAGCAAATATAGCAAATAAAGCACCTAATGATAATACATAATGGAAGTGACCTATAACATAATATGTATCATGGAATGCTATATCTAAACTTGCATTTGATAATAATACTCCTGATAATCCACCTACTGTAAATATAAATATAAATGCTACTCCATATAACATTGGAGTTGTAAATCTTAATGATCCACCATATAATGTAGCTAATCAACTAAATATTTTTATACCTGTTGGTACAGCTATAACCATTGTAGCTGATGTGAAATATGCTCTACTATCTACATCTAATCCTACTACGTACATATGGTGACTTCATACTAATAATCCTAAGAATCCTATTGATCCCATAGCATATACCATACCTAATGAACCAAATATTGGTTTTTTAGAATATGTACTTACTACATGTGATACTATACCAAATCCTGGTAATATTAAAATATATACTTCTGGATGTCCAAAGAATCAGAATAAATGTTGATAAAGTATTGGATCCCCTCCTCCAGCTGATTCATAGAATGATGTATTAAAGTTTCTATCCATTAATAATAATGTTATTCCTGCTGATAATACTGGTAATGTCATTACTAATAATATAGCTGTAAATAATACTGATCATACAAATAATGGTAATTTACTCATTGTCATACCTAATGTTCTCATATTAAATATTGTTGTTATAAAGTTTATTGCACCTAATAATGATGATATTGATGTTAAATGTAATGAGAATATTGCTAAATCTACACTTGGTCCACTATGTGATTGTATTCCTGATAATGGTGGATAACTTATTTATTTAATATCACATTTTCATGTGTATATTTTTCAATTATTTTCATAATTGGTTGGACTATATCTTAAACCCATTAAATATATATATATATAATTTATATTATAAAAATATATATATTTAATATCATATATTTGTTATTTATTTCTTTTTTTTATTTTTAATAAAATCTCTTATTTCTAATAATTTTAAATAATTACCTTTATGTTTAAAATAACTTCTTCTTCATAAACTAAATTCAAAACTTTTTATTCCTTTAAAATAAGTTGAATAATCATTAGTTATAAAATAACTAATTATATATTCTATATCTTTACTATTAGTTGTATCAATTAAATTATAATTTTTATTATATTTTAAATTACTTTTTATATGTAATATATATTTGATACTATATAAAAGTATTGGATCTAATTTTTGAGATATTCCAAATCCATGAACTATTCTTTTTTTATCTTTATTTACTAAATAAAAACTACCTTCTGCTTCAATAAATCCACTTAATCATGATTTTGATATTAATTTATTTACATCATTTTCTGATTTTATATCTTTTATTTTTAAATTTAAAAGTCCATCTGATTGATAATTTTTTGGTATATTTATACCTTTTATATATTTTATATAAGATAATTTAGATTCTCTTGATAAATTATCATTTTCTAATATATAAATACATTCTTTAAATTTTAAATAATTAAATCTTTTACTACTTAATAATTTATGATTATCAAATATTGGTAATATTATTTCTTTTATATGTTTAATATTACTTAATTCATAACTTATCATTCCTTTACTTGTATTTATACTACCTACACCTAATTCTTTTTTTATATAATATATTAATTTTACATTATAAATTGATTGAGATATTTTTAATTTAAAAGATACCTTTGTTGAATTTACAAAGATATTAAAACATCCATCCCCATCTGTTACTCCCACTAATCATTCATTAAAATTATATGGTGTTTTTGATGGTTTTAAATATTTATTTTTATTTAATATTGAAATACTTGAATTTATTATATTTTTATAAATAACTGGTTTTATTATATTTAGTCTCTGAAGTATATTATGATATATACTGGCGGATTGTCCTATCATAATAAATATTTTTACTGCTAGTATCTTATTCTTTAAAATAATTGTATTTAATTTCTTTTTTATACCATAATCATATATATATGATAACACTAATGAGTAATTTATTACTAAAATTATACTTATTATTAATAATAATAATCATATATAATTTAAGGATTTTCCCGCATCAAATAATATTTTACAACAGCTTATCCATTTGATTAC
>VNJV01009247.1:0-11390 GCA_008042635.1 Drosophila nikananu | reverse complement strand
GGGGGGGGGGGGGGGGGGGGGGGGGGGGGGCATAAACTATGTTTATGATAAAAGAGAAGCGAGAAACTCTTGTTCCATCGCCCGTACATACACACACAGTGAAAATGAAATTATAAATGACAGGATGACAGCGCAAAGAGATGGAGAGTGTGAGACCGAGAGAGATGCAGAGTGGACCTGCCTCCACCTGCAAGTATGCAGTACTCTTTGCACACACACACACACGCAGGGTAATTGAATTTCCCCGTGTCCATGTGCGCGCGTGTGTTCGGGAGTGTGGAATTGGAAACCCGCGATTTTTTCCCTGCATCGCTGCTTGCCTAATTTTGACCAGCTTTTCCCCACACAGCCCCCTTTATTCCGCCGCGGGCACTCCATTCATTAGCACTCTGCCAAACTTGACAGATGAGCCTTTTTGGGGGGCAGCAGTCTCTAATTTTGCATTTCGATGGAAAGTTCCCGAGAACTTGAAGCGGAAATTGCTGACCAAAAATGCCGAAATGCCGAAACATTCATAAATATACCTGGTGACATGACGTCAACCCGAAAACTTGATTTCTACGCCTCCCGCTTAACAAAAAAAAAAAAATATGGCAAAATAATCTGAAAATAGCTTCACCATTATTTATGCAAATTCCGGTTGCCGATATGTGGGAACTTTCGCATAATTAAAATTGCACAACTTGCATTCACAGAACATTCACACATTTCTGTTGTATTCTTTCATCCATTATTCTATGCAGTTTAACTTACCTCTAATTTCCGTTTATTGCGCGGGAAGTTTACACACTTTTTCGTTTACGACTATTTCCCGTTTCGTGTTCGGAGTTCAACAGCTGTCACCAAAATGTCTAATAAAATATCTCAAACTTTAAAATGCAAATATGACAGACCAAAAAAAAAATATGAAAAAAAAAACTGCAAATGTATTAGCGGCTTCTGTTTGTGGGAGTGTGTTGGTGTCTCCTTTTATATTCTTTCATTCCTCTTTTACTTTTCTTTTTTGTTGGTGGCAATCTTGCACGCAATACAAATTTAGCACGCCGCGGTTTTTTGCATTTCTTTCGAACAGAACTTTGGTGGGGAAGAACGAAACGTGAAAAAAAATGAATGATGCGTTTGGCGAATTTGGGAAAACTCAGAAACCGGAGCGATGCGAAAAAATTCCCATATATATTCCTTGTACTTAGTATTGTGTGTGTGGGAGTGCTGTGTTTACCGCTAAGCGTACTCGTCGTGTTCGCCTGGATGGGACTGGAATTGATTTGCACGTCGGCCTGGCTGTGACTGGGCGCTTTGGTTGGTTTTGATAAACTGTAAACTGGCCGACGAATTTCGATCGGAGCCGACAAGCCAGTCGTACTCGGCGCTGATTGGCTGGCTCCGGGCGGCGTCTGGCAGGCCGCGTCTGGCGGGCGGCGTCTGGCAGCTGAGTAGCTGAGTTGCATCCTATCGATTTTCCGATTGTCCTGGAATTACGAGCACCGGGTGGCCTTTGCTAAATTATCACCTACAAAAAACAAATTTTAGGACGAAGCATTGAGAAATGATTATAAATTTGTCGAAAAACAAACATTTTTCGGGAAATTAAGCGCATTCGATGACAAATTTTACCTATTCGATAGCAAGATTTCGGAAATGAGCATCTCAGATGCCGGGAAAATCGACAGAGGTGCTTGCGATGAAAACAGGCGGGAAAGCAACATTATAAAATAAAATAATTAATATTGATATAAATTTATAAGGAAGCAACTACGAATAGTGCACATTGTAAATTTTATTATCAATTCGATTCTGAAAACAAATAAATAACACTTTCCAGCACTATTATTAACAATAGATGAAACATCGCAAGGTCACACTTTTGGATGTTATTTAAGGTCTTATAATTTAAATATTTTAAATACCTTAATTACAAAAATATTCATTAAAACGATATAGTTTTTCTTGCATTTTTATAGTTTCAGCTCTTAAAAAATAAGTTTATGTATGGTTGTATTCTCAAATTAATAATTTATTTTTTAATTTAACCAATACTTTAAACATTTATTAAAACTATATGACCATTTATGCTTGTTTATAGTTTCGGTTCCTTAAAAAATGATATATATTTTGAGAAAAATTTGTATTTTATTACTATGTAATTTATTAAATAACTAATTTGGCAATATTTAATTAAAATTTGATGACCATTTAAGCAAGTTCATTGTTATAGCTCTTCAAAATTAAGCGACAAATTAAGGTCTTATAAATAATTTATTAAAAAAAAATAATAATATTGCTAATATTCAGTAAAACTATTTGACTCCTCCTTTAACTTTTAACTTTATATATGGTTTAACTTTATATATGTCGCAAAAATATTAATATTTTAGTCTTATATATAATTCATATTGGAAATATTCGTTAAAAATAATATGATAATTTATTATTGAATGGTTATAGGTCTTACAAATATCGTGGTCTTAATATATTATGTTATATTTTTTGTAATACCTATTTAAACATATATACATATTAAAACCAATAAAATATAAAACCTTTTTGGCAGTAATTGTTTTCATGGTGTATTCAATGCATAAGAATTATATATTAAAATTAAATTGTATGAGAAAAAATGCAAAAAATACTTTTGATAGTATATATCCACCGATAGTCGACCCCAATGAATGTTATCGAGCCTCAACGCTTTTAGTATATTTTTTTACTCCACCGAAAAGGTATTTTCCTTCTACTGTCAAAACGGTCGCACGCTTGCTTTCTATTTGATTTCTCGTCTTATTTTTTTCCAACGATTTTTGTTAACAATTTACCGTGCATTTTGTTGTTGTATATTTAAATGTGAACGCGCTTGAAGAAAACAATCTATGTCGAAAGCAAAATTCCTCGAATCGCAACGAAAATGCTGACAAACAACGAATCATCAAGGTGAAACTGCGCGCCCACAGCTGGCATTGACTCTTCTCTCCTATCTTCGTGTATATCGGCTCTCCTCTGCTGATATTAACCCAAGTTCCCGCCCCCTTGAAGCAACCTTATTTCGGATTAAAAACAACATTTGATTTTGAAACAAGGCAGCAGGACATTTTTGGCGGCGACTTTACAAAATACAAAATACTAAACATACAGCAACAGTAATAACAACAACAAGAGGAACGGCGCTAGATGGCGCACGCACACACTCAGAGTAGGCGAACGTAAATACGTTGGAAACAATCGCACACATAAACAGTATTGTATTGTCAATAGTACTGTGTGTGTGTATAGTCATCTCACTTTAACAGCCACAGCATAGCAGCGCATTGGCTGACAGAGCGAGACGGCTAGACGCGCGCCTGGTGTTCGCTTTTCCCTCTTGTATATTTTGTATTTTTTTTTCGTGTTGATGTACGTGTGCGAGAGTGCCAAATGTCATCGGAAATTACAACACTGCGAGACGTTTAGTAGGCAGCAGCACCAGCAGCAACAACAACTGGAAACGGGCTGTGGAAGAGGAAGAGCAGCCAAAGCTGACCAAGAAGAAGAAGCTGCAGCAGCAGCAAAAACATAAACAAAACCACAACAGAAATTAAAACAATGTTGCCAGCAAAAGGCGGCAGTAGCAACCAGACCACTACCAACACCAATAGATGCCTCATCAAGTCGGCCATTGAACGAACGGTGGTGCGTTTAAAGGAAACACCAAATAACGGCGGCGAGCAGGATGTGACCCGTGTGGAATACGATATTATTAACTACTATGCGGATGCCGCCACGCCCCGCGTTGCCACCGTTAGTCCCCACCATCATCAGCAGCAACAACAGCAGCCATCGCCATCGTTGTCGTCCTCTGCTTCTCGTGGCAGTAGCAATCACAACAACGGTGAGTGCCATCCAGCACTAGATGCCAGCAGTGTTGTTGTCGTTGCACCGGTGAGGAAAACTACGCCGGCTGGAAATATGGAAATGAATGTGGATGCGGCGGAAGTACCAGAGAGGCCTTTGAACCAAAAGAAACTGGAGCAACAACAGCCGAAACAACAGTCACTGCTGACAACCCGGTCTCGGGGCGGTGGTGGCGCAGTTCAATCCCGTCTCCGTCGACATCCGCGATCGCATCATACAGAGTGCAGTTCCAATTCAAACTCTCCAACCAGCTCCGCTTCCAGTGCTTCCAATCCCTCGCCCTGTTCCACACTGGGCGTGAATATGCGTGTAACGGGACAGTGCAGCCAAGGGGGCAGGAAATACATGGAGGATCAATTCTCCGTCGCCTACCAAGAATCACCGGTAACGCACGAGCTGGAATATGCGTTTTTCGGCATTTACGACGGCCACGGCGGTCCCGAGGCGGCCCTATTCGCCAAGGAGCACCTAATGCTGGAGATCGTCAAGCAAAAGCTTTTCTGGTCGGATCATGACGAGGATGTGCTGCGCGCCATACGCGAAGGATATATTGCAACGCATTTCGCCATGTGGAGAGAACAAGGTGAGTTCATAAAATAACAGAAAAAAACAGTATAAATGAATAATTTAATCAAAGCATTTAGATATAGTATAGTAATTACACCACAGTCTGTAAATCGAGTAAAACAAAGAATATATTCATTACAAATATGCCTGCAAAACCCCCTCTGAGAATGAAAATATGTATAAATAGGACGCGTTTCCAAGATTTTCCATTGAAAATGCACCATTTTGTATTTGTATTTTTCCCATGTTAAATTTAAACAGTTCAAATGTCCGTTAGCGATGTGCCGCTGCACCTTTCAGTCACGCACGACATTTGATTTAGGCGCCCATTGGAAGTGCACAGACCCACTTGCTGATTTGCCAAACCTGGTAAATCCCCCGTTATCAGGGTTGCCTTTGCTGCCGTATTGAACCCCCACCAACAAAAAAATTAAAGTGACCCCATAAAAGCATCAGCCATCACTCTCCCACCTCTAGTCAATTATGCAACCGTGTGTTGTGGCGCGCGGTGACTCAACCATCGCTCAACCGCTCATCTCTATTGTCTGCCCACTCTCGCACGCTCACTCGCACACACATACAGCAGCAGTTATCGCTGGGCGAGTGGAATATTCCATGGGCTTGCCATATGGCTGTACTCCCGTTAAAGGCTGTACTCTGGCAACCCCGCTGTGGTCTCTAGCCATGCGTTAGAGCGGGACCACCGTATAGAATGGTGGGCGCGAACTCATCGTGAAGGCGTTTCGAAACGACAGAGAGAGAATGGAAGGCGGAGAAGAGGAGAGAAAATAAATGTGTGCCCATTTCCTCTTTGCCATGACTAAATACAACAAAAAAAGACATGAGAAACTCAAGGGATGCCAGATACATGTAAATAGACATGCGCATGCATGTGTGTGCGTTTGTGGGAAATATCAATATTTGACCATGTTTTGATATTTTTTGTTGTTGTTTTCTCCATTTTTAGCGCCAAAATACTGAAAGTTTTATTGATTTAAAAAAAAGATATAAATTTGAGGGCACGAAAATTGACTTTCCACTCATGAAGTTTAATGAATATCGCATATTTCTATTATTTTTTTTAAATATAGATTTATGTAAGTCAGAGAACTGTTGATGTTTAAGAAACCTGTATTATTTCACAATATGATGAAATATTAATTTTATTTCATTTTGTAGATTTTTTTTTTAGCTTTATTAAAACATTACTTTTTAAATATATTTCAATTAAAATGTGTAGATTTGGGAAGGAGTTAAGTACGTTTTTAACTTAAACTTAGAAAAAAATAACTCCAGAAATTATACTTATTTTAAAAGCTGTCTTGCTAAAAGTAAACATTTATTTACCATAATTTTAGCTTAAAACTCAATAAACACTTGAGTTTTAATATATTTGTAGCTAAAATCCGATAAAATACACTCTGTATGTAATTGAACTTTATTTGAATAAGTTGCCACTTTGAAACCCCAAAATTGAACCTTGTGACCAATCCGCCTTGCAGAAAAATGGCCTCGCACTGCCAATGGACACCTGAGCACCGCTGGAACCACTGCCACCGTGGCTTTTATGCGTCGGGAGAAGATATATATAGGCCATGTCGGCGACTCGGGCATCGTGCTGGGCTACCAGAACAAGGGCGAACGCAACTGGCGGGCCCGTCAATTGACCACAGATCATAAACCGGAATCGGTGGACGAGAAGATGCGCATCCAGCGATCCGGTGGCAATGTGGCCATCAAATCCGGTGTGCCCCGTGTCGTATGGAATCGTCCCAGAGATCCCATGCATCGCGGTCCGATCGGTCGACGAACGGTTGTCGACGATATACCCTTTTTGGCGGTGGCCCGATCTTTGGGTGATCTCTGGAGCTACAATTCCCGCTGCAAGGAGTTTGTCGTGAGTCCCGATCCTGATGTTAAGGTGGTCAAAATAGATCCTAGTACATTCAGGTGAGTTAATCCTCTCAGCAAATTTCCATTTCGAACTGTTTGAATACAAGATTTTAATCCTACAGATGCCTCATCTTCGGCACCGATGGCCTGTGGAATGTGGTGACCGCCCAGGAGGCGGTGGACAGTGTACGCAAAGAGCACCTTATTGGCGAGATACTCAACGAGCAGGACGTTATGAATCCCAGCAAGGCGCTGGTCGATCAGGCCCTCAAGACCTGGGCCTCCAAGAAGATGCGGGCGGACAATACGTCCGTGGTAACTGTGATACTAACACCGGCGGCCTCTCACCATTCACACAATTCCCAGACAGCAGCCGTCACTGCCCAGGCACAGTCTGCACTCGCCCGTGATCCCGATATTGATGTGGAGCTGCTGCTAGAGGTGGAGGAGAATGAGGATGATGAGGGGGATGAAGATGCACCAGTGGATATTGAGAATGATTGTCCACAGGAGTTTATCATTGAGGAAGAGGAATATGTCCTCGATACGCCGTACAGTGCCTTGGCCAAGCTTCACTTGCCACCGGAAGCCTATCGTGACTTTGATTACTTTGGCATGGACGAGGACACGCCCGACGAGGATGAGGATGAGCCCGAGGATGACGAAGAGGAGGAGCAGTCACAAAAGCAGCCGCCTTCACCGTTGAATGACAAACATCAACAGAGCTTGTTAATACCGCGAAAGACGTGGCGCAAATCGACGTGGAACGGTGAAGCTGAACTAGAACCTGATCCTGAACCCGATGAGCATCGTCCCGTGTTGGATATGTGCGCCATATATGCCAATTCCATTGCACCTGCGCCGCCAGCAGTTGCTGTTGCAGCAGCAGTAGCAACCAACACAACAACAGCAGCGAATAGCGAATTGGAGCAGCATCTGGAGAGTAGCTATAGCTTTGCCGAGTCTTATAATACTCTGCTAAACGAACAGGAGGAGCAGGAGGCACGTTCCCGTTCAGCAGCAGCGGCGGCCGAGGCGGCAGCTGCAGCAGGAGCTACATCATCCGGCCAATCCTCTGTACATTCCGCCTCCGTTGTGGTGGATCGCAGCATGCAAGAGATAATCCAGGAGCAGCAGCACTACCAACAGCAGGAGGGTTACTCCCTGACGCAGCTGGAAACGAGACGTGAACAGATGCAGCAAGAGCGCGAACAGGAGCCACAACAGATCAACACAGAGGTGGCGGTTGCGGCGGCGGCGGCGTGGCAACAGCCCGTAGAGCTGCTTGAACTGGATGCCCTGCTGCAGCAAGAGCGAGCCGAAGAGGAGCAGGTGGCCCTGGAGCAGCAACAACAGCAGCAGCAGCGACAACAGCAACAGCAGCAGCAGCAGCAAGAGCAACAGCAAAATCAGCGAGAACAGCTCCAAATGGAGGTGGCCAGCAGCAGTTCAGGTCAACACGAGTATAGTTTCCCGTCTGGCAATTGGAGTACCACGCTGCCCGAAGGACACCATCTCGATGAAGTTGCCAATGACAGCGAAATGGCCATAGAAATGGCGATGGATGTGGATCAAGAGCTGCAGGACAATGAAGTCAGTTCCACATTGCCGGCAACACCAACCCGTCAAATGGAACAAATGATTGCAATAGTCTTGCCCCAAAAGGTAGAAGAGCAAACGAAGATCCAGGATGTGCCACACCCGAAGAAGACAGTAGAGAAGCCAAGGCAGGAAAAGGAAATAGAACAAGGTCTGGCTGCTGTCCTCGAATCTGTGGCTGAAATACGCAAAGAAGACGCCCATGCTGTCCACTACATCTTCGAGCAGATCCAAAGGCTGCAAGAGGCTGAAATCTCACCGGCGGTGGCCAATCCCGGTGTCGAGGAAGCCCTCGAACGTGCCAGCGCTCTGGCCAGTGAGCCGCGAATGCGACAAATGCGACGCTATCGCAATGTGCCCAACGAGAATCATCAGCACATGCAGACGCGTCGCCGTCAGATCTTTAAGCACGGAAAGCCCAAGTCCTTTATCAACGCCAGTGCCGCCGCCATTGTGGCATATAGCAGCAGCGATACCAGCAGTAGTGGCGTTGGAGGAGCTAGTGGTTCTGCCAATACCATGGATCGTGTGGGAGGCGGAGGCGTAGGCCCAGCCAGTGGCAGTGGCAATTCATCGGCGGTGGCAGCGACTCCTACCAACCGCCGCCGCACCGGCGTCAATGTGGTGTCAGCGGCTGCCACTTCGAGTGGGAATAGCGGTGGCATGACTACACGACGCAGTCACAGTCACAGCCTAAGCAACAGCGGCAACGTTAGCAAGCGCCAGCTACGCAGCAGTCTCTGCAATCTGGGTCTGGGCTTGGGTCTTAGCCATGACATTACCAAGCGTACCCTCAGGACCAGAAATGTGCCGGGAACACCACCAGCGGTTGTCGTGGGCCCTTCGCCAGCAAATGTAGGCAATGGCACACCAATAGCAGCCAGCACACCGCGTGTTACCTCAAATCCCGACAGCAGCAGCAGAAGCAGCAGCAACGTCTCAAGCTCAAACGCAAGCCGACGCCTTAAACGCAGTCACAACGAGCGGGAGCAGAGACGTAGCCTGCGAAGGAGCACCCTGAGTGCCAGTGCCATTGGTGGTGGCGTTGCTGCCCAATCGAAGCCAACACGCCTGCAGGCCTGCAATGGAGCCATCTCGGCCAGGCCACCGCCCTCGCCCAAAAAGCTAAATACATCAGTTCCCACGCTGGCCATTGGAACGAGGGCCTATACCGCAGCACTGGCGGCTGCAGCGGATCACCTGAAGAAGCGGTGGTCCTTACGCAGCAGCAGCAGTAGCAACAGCAGCAATGGAAGCATGATGACGGCCATCAGTTGTTATAGTGCCCGTAGCCGAGCAGCGGCGGCGGCAGCAGCAGCGGCAGCCTCAGCAGCCGCAGGAGCTGCTGAACCTGGCATTGGCAGTGGCACCGGCGTCGGATTGATAGCAAGCGGAGCAGCAGCAGCGGCAGCAGGATCAGCGATTGCCGGTTCGGGTGGGGCTACGCGGCGGCGTTAAGAACCGGGAGAAAGAAATTCAAAAAAAACAAATGAGCGAGCAACTTGCAAGTACAAATCCTAAGCAACGGAAAACATAAGCAACAAACACAACAAATCAGAGAAAAATCTATCAAATTTTTGAATTGTAATCGAAATCCCTTCTTGACAGACAATGTCGTTTAATCGTTAAGAAAGAAAATTTTTTGTATGTGCACAACACACACACACAAAACACAACACCGTCAAATAAGATGTAACCGTTGTAAATGTAAATAGCGGCGTTATAGAGAGCTATACATAATTATAGCACACGCAACGTATATATATTTATAACAAGCATTAATAATAAAATAAATTCATAGCTCTAAGATCGCATCTAGCATATAGTATATCAAGATATATATTATATATATATATATATATAATATAGAGAGATATATAGAAGTAAGATAGAAATATATATATATATATTTTTTGTAATGCCAGGAAGGTCTTCTCTATTAATTTTCGTTGTATTGTAAATCATTGTATTTATAAGTTTAAGTTACGTCGCCTCCCGTGAATTGTATTTTTTTTTTTTATTTTTATTATTGCTGACCAAGCTAAACACACTCCTAAATGTAAGTTAACATTTAACAAAAGAGAGATGCTAATTAGTTTAAAATTCTTCATTATATTACTTTGTCCTCAGCTTTGTGCGCGTATTTATTTGATTTCATTTCGCGCTCTCGCATTATCCAATGAAATACATACGATATTTTTCCATAATTAATCGCTGAAGTATTATTTATGACTCATTGGGCGCCTATAGATGCAAGGGTGAAGCTTTTTAAGCACTTCCAGGACCTGTCTCAAGATATAATGGAGCACATCGGCCATCATCACACAATTTGTTGTATCAATTGTTTCCCTGACAAAAGCAATAGAAATAGAGAGGGAGGGAGAATTAGAGAGAGAGACATATATATAAAGAGAGTTACAAAGTCAAAATTCTCAAAAATTTTCAAAAAAAAATATATAAATCGAGTTTTAAATTCAAACAAGACAGAAATTGGTTGAGTTTTAGCCAAGTTACGATCAAAAAACCCTTATGGTGTTCTCGATTTTTAAGCCAAAAATTTATCTCAATTTTTTTCATCATGAAAAATTGTTAAAAATTTACAAAAAATAGGAAATCGAGTTTTAAAGGCAGAAAAGTTTTCCATTAAAAACCTTGAAGAAAAATCCCAACCAGACTGAAATCGGTTGAGTTTTAGCCAAGTTACGATCAAAATACCCTTATGGTGTTCTCCATTTTTTAGCCAAAAATTTATCCCAATTTTTTTTCATCATGAAAAATTGTTAAAAATTTACGAAAAATAGGAAATCGAGTTTTGAATGCAGAAAAGTCCTCATATAAAAACCAAGAAGAAAAATCCAAACTAGACAGAAATTGGTTGAGTTTTAGTCAAGTTACGATCAAAAAACCCTTATGGTTTTCTCGATTTTTAAGCCAAAAATTTATCCCAATTTTTTTTCATCATGAAAAATTATTAAAAATTTACGAAAAATAGGAAATCGAGTTTTGAATGCAGAAAAGTTCTCCTATTAAAACCAAGAAGAAAAAACCAAACTAGACTGAAATCGGTTGAGTTTTAGCCAAGTTACGATCAAAAAACCCTTATGGTGTTCTCGATTTTTAAGCCAAAAATTTATCCCAATTTTTTTTCATCATGAAAAATTGTTAAAAATTTACGAAAAATAGGAAAAATCCAAACTAGACAGAAATTGGTTGAGTTTTAGCCAAGTTACGATCAAAAAACCCTTATGGTGTTCTCGATTTTTAAGCCAAAAATTTATCCCAATTTTTTTTCATCATGAAAAATTGTTAAAAATTGACGAAAAATAGGAAATCGAGTTTTGAATGCAGAAAAGTTCTCCTATTAAAACCAAGAAGAAAAATCCAAACTAGACAGAAATTGGTTGAGTTTTAGCCAAGTTACGATCAAAAAACCCTTATGGTGTTCT